>PVIR01007335.1:0-61464 GCA_004026965.1 Petromus typicus
GTTGGCTGATTCTGAGATGGCAGCCATTCTATGTGGAGTGAGATGAAATCTCAATGTTGTTTTCATCTGCATCTCTCGAATGACTAATGATGCTGAGCATTTCTTCATATGCTTCTTAGCTGCTGAGCTCCAGATTCTTAATGCCAGTTGTGTCCTCAGTAACCTTGGAGGCCTATCAGCTCTTCTAGGCCCTTCTTGTCCCTCATCTAGCCACTCTGTTAGCACTGTGAACACCACTTTCAAAATATACTCAGGATCCAAATACTTCTAACCACATCCACTAGCACAGGCCTGTTTAATCTACTTTTGAAGCTCATTGGACTGATCTTCCTGCTTGCCTCTGCTTCTGATCATCATTGTCATTATCATGAGTGCACTTGTGTGCACACACACACACACACACACACACACACACACACACACACACTGTCTCCATAACTAGAGTGGAGACACTTCTCTCCACTGTTATAGCCTCAGTAGCTCGAACACTGTCTGATACTGTCAGTACTGGGAAAAGCAGACTTGTACTTCTGCTTGTTTCTTGACCTTCCCAAGGATGGGGCCACCTCAGTAGTTCCTTGACCCTGTCAAGCAGTGCAGGAGCAGCACATGGGCAGGGAGACCCACTTCCTTACCAGCAGACAGAGCCCTGGCAGCCTATACTGGACCTCTCTCACCTTGTGCAGAAATGTATCTCCTCTTTCAGATTCAACATGTACTCCCTTGTCCTGCCTAAGTGTATCAGTGTAGAAATACTCAGGCAACTTCACCTCCCCTGTGAAATGGAGCAGGATCTCTCTGCTACAGCACAAGAGAGATGCAGACATTGTTTTGGGTCAGCAGCCAGGAGGGACCTGCTGGCCAGGGAGGTCCCACACGCACCACTCAGGCTAGTGGTGCTCTTTTCTTCTCTGCGTGAGTGATGCATTGTCCCCCTGGTTCTTGGCTATGTTGTTTTCCTTGGCAACTCTAACACCAGGATGCAGTGGGCAGAAGCAATTGAACTTCTGCTCCTGATAATTGGCAACAGATGTTCTTGCCCAACATCACATATTCAATCTGTTTGGATTAAATGAAAGGAATGTGGGCACTATCTTCTACTAATCTGGGGAAACTTATAACAGCCCCTTCTACTCAGAAAGAAGTCAAAGAGCAAGCTTAACAGGCTGCGAGCACGTCTGCAGCCTTTGTTCCTTTTGGGTTTGATCACCTTTGTGGGAGCTGGGGCAGGATCTGGGGCTGCCCAAGGCAAGAAGGGAGATCTCAGAAGACTGCAAGGTGCAGGCCTGGGCTCAGCAGATGTGGCACTGCCCACTGCTCTTAGGAAAGTGATATCCACACAGTGGTCCCAGCCTTGCCATGGAGACCTGCTTTCTCTTTTTGTTTTGCCGTACCAAGGACCGAATCTTATTTCTCGAGTTTAGCAGACTTTTTGGATCCTGCAGCAGCTAATGCTGTCATTCTCACCCCACTTCACAATCCCAACACCTAGTGAAAGCCGCGGGTTAATGGATGCTGCTCTAGTTTCAAAATTAAGAGATCTGCCTCCAGGGATCCCTCTCAGTTCTGGGCACAGCAAACAGCACCTGTCACCTGGGAGGTACAACAGGTGAGTGGTAGGTAGAGTCTTGTTCTCCAGCCATACGGGGGCATCCAACCCCCTCCAGTGACACACGGAACTATCAGGCCCCATTTTCTGTTGCTGTAACTGAATACCTGAATAAAGAAATTTATTTTCCACCTTGGCAGATGTGGAAGGAAAAGTGCATTACCAGCATGCCCAGGGAGACCCTTCTCTGTATCATTCATTACACAGCACGACAGACAAGGCATGTCATCTCCTCCTCTTTATAAAGACACGAATGTCAGCCTCCAGTCCTCATCCTCATCATCTCATCCAATCTGAATTATTTCCCAAAGGCCCCACCTCCAAATGCCACTGACATGTTCTTTAGGACTAAGTGTCCCCCACGGGAGCTTTGGGGGGATACATCCAGTATAGTATTATCTATCGTAACAAGGGGAATAGAAAACCCCAAGTCATCTCTAACCCTGATGCACGACGCAAATGAAAGTCCACACTGCATGCTGATGGCCATGGCTTACACCCACTGGATTTACAGTCTGGCTCCTGCACAATCTGATGGGCTATGGCACATCACACAGCCCACAGCAGTGCTTAGCCAAGTCACAGTCCCTCTGCAGCTGCTGTGTCAGTGTGATGTCTCTGCTAGAGCACGATAAATAGTCTCAGGTGCAGTTCGTGACTAGCAAAGTGGCTGCCACAGTCTTCTAACAGCCATGCAGAAGACTCAGAAGCAGCTCCCCTTTGCACAGACAGTTGACATCGTACTCATATGGCCACCCCAGGGGTCATCCGTGACTGTGCGCCCGCCACAATATAGTGTGATCATCTAGATGCTATACAGAAGCCCAGATGACTCTGTTTGCTTGACCACATCGCACACAGGGCTTCTGATGGGCCAGATGTGGTGAGTGCTCTAGACACCTTGATGAGGACTTGTGCCCCCATTGATCAGAGACGACATAACAGGCCATAATAAGCATAGCCTCAGTGGTGGAGATGAACACCATGCAGAGGTTCCGAAGCACAGCCTCCTGACCACAAAGGCTGATCTAGCTATTTCCATATTGGAACCAAAGATGCAAGCAAGAGTGCACAAGGACAGATTCCTAGGGGCCATGGCCAACCAGCAATCCCACCCGGCTCACAGTTCTCAGAATGACTACAGACTGTCCCAAGAATGCAATGTCCTGAGAAGATGAGGAATGTTTTAGAACAGCCCAGGCAATGACTTCTCTCCTCCTAGAACCATGGAAAGATAATAGCTCTTTCCAACTGGGGTTGACATGGGCCTAGGTGTGGGGCTGCCTTCCTTGCCAGCGGAGCCTGAGATAACATCACTGTACAAGGGCTCAAAGGTTACCTGACTTAATGATGTGGGATCCTGTGTTGACTTTGCTTCAGAACAAGGAAGCTTTTCCCCACAGAAGAGGCGCGGCAGTGAGCACATAGCCGTGGGAAGCATGAGCCAACCACATGCTGCACTTTCCCACGTTCTGGCCTACACAGCACTGGAGAAGCTCAGGAAGATCCATCAACCGACAGCCGTGAAGCAGTGCTGTCCTCCATGCCGAACCCAAGGGCTCTAGAGAGCAAGGAGGAGGAAGAACGGTCCCAGGAACCACACTGAGAGTGTGTGCTTCCCTTTCCCACCTCTTCAGGCTCCTTGGGTCTGGGAGATCTGGTTCCCTCAGGAGACACACAATCCCATTAAACTTCAGCCAGCCCATAACTTTGGGATCTCTTGTGAGCAGCCCAGCAGGAATGTGATTCTGATCACACAGAGAGAGGTTGCTGCCACACATGGAAGTGGGAGGAATGTGCTCTGTGTGCAGCTGATTCATGGGGTGAGTCCTTTGAAATCTTGGTCATCTGAGTGTAACTGAAGGTGGGAGACGTATACCAGGTGGCAGAGAAGGAACTTTCCGAGCCCCAGTCAGGGCTGTGCCTCTCTCTATCACCTCCGTTGTGGGTATTTGCAAGCTCTTTGTGTCCAAACAGAATCCCGAAGAGGCTGTGCTCCGATAGACAGGCAAAGCCCTGCAAGGTTCCCTTTTCTGAGCTAATGTTCCCCCTTTTCCCTGGCTACTGCATGTGTTAGCTGCTAAGAACTCACAGTTGTGTTCATCTCCAGAGAACTGTTCTTAAATGAAAAGAACTTTCTTGTACCCCGTCCCTACCCCTGGGAGGTGGCTTGGAACCAAACTGATTAAAAAATTCGTGCAAGAGCCCAAACCCCTACTTCAAGGACAGACAACACTGCAGTGCTGTTGTACTCCAGACCCCCCCACCCACCTCTGGGTCTGGCTGAGGTTTCATTTCAGGTAAAATGTCACCACTGCTCTTACTTTCTCTCCTCTCCCATTCTCTTTTCATTTCTGCTTCATAGGCTTCTCTTGAGAGTGACCTATAATAGGTCACTTGCTCAGGGATCCATTCATCTTGGGCTCTGCTTTTAGAGATCTGACCTCCCACAGTGTGAGAAATCATACTCTCTCGAGTAAGGATATTATACCTTCTTACCTGTGCTCCTGTGACCTGGCCATGGATCATCCAGAAGGAAGAACTGTCCTTCCACATTTACTTGAGCTTGGCCAAGTGACATGCATGGCCCTTGGATAGGAACAGAGGTGTCACTTGCCAGTTGAGTGTGAGGCTGGCTCAAAATTTGATATTTTCAGCATTTGAGATGAGCACAGTGTGCCCTGCATAGGATGCCTCCTCCCAGGACTCAGAAGAGTCCTGGAGCAGTGCGGAGTCCTCCCGAGGGAGCAGAGGCACAAAGCCCACAGCTCACAGATAGGTCAGTGAAGAAGAACAATCTGTATTGTTCTAAACTACTGAAATTTTCAAGGGCTATTTGTTGCTATAGCAAAAAAGTTGACGAATACTTGTGTTCAGATAAGTTTTTAAATTTTTAAATAGATTTTTAAGCTCAGTTGTGCTATGACCCTCTAAGACAGGGCTCACAAACTCATTAGCCAGGAAAAGTCTGTTTTTAAAGAACCCCTCCCTGCAAAATTAATGTTTTATAGTTTAGTAGTGTTACATACTTCATTGTCCAAAATATTCATGGATATATTAAAATACAAATTTGCCCTTCATAAAGCTCCCTATCATCAGTGAGTTCCAGAGGCCCCAAGCACAATTATGTTGCCTTCAGCCTGGGAACATAAGGAAAGCGCTGGTGTGCTGATGAGAATGTATGTGCAATGGAGGGACCAAATGTCAGGCTCCACCTGGTCAGTCAGTTCCAGGGGATGTGTGTCCCCACGCCAGCAGTGCTTCCAAAGCACCACAGCAAGAAAAGGAAGTTGGAGAAACAGAAGGAGCATTGCATCAGAAAGGAAAAGACTCAGTAAGAAAACTGGTCCAATGTAAACAGCCTGGACCAAGAACACAGGGTAAAACGTACTCTACCCTACATTCACCACCGCAAAGAAGTCCACAATTATGATTAGTTAGGTGTCCCAGAAGATACCGAGCACTAAACAATGGCTTTGAGCACAGGGCATCACTGTCAAGGGGACGTTCTCGGTGAGTCCAGCTGGGCACAGGGTAACCACAGCACACAAGTCTATCCCAGGGCATCATGGCCTGAAGGATCAGATCATAACAGGAAGGCTCCAGCAGCCCTGGTAGGTAAACTCCCTTCAATCAGTAGGCAAATTAGAGAGGGAATAAATCCAGCAGCAGCTTTGGTTCCAGAAGAAAGACATTCATTTTCAACAGCTGATGTTTCCTGCCTCAGGCTTGTGTTGTTCAGATACCTCAGAAACAATGTCTACTCTGTTCCCTCGAAGACATCTATCTCTTTCACTCTGCCCCCAAACTTGCTGGCTGGGCATCCTGACTCACACTTGGAAAAGCCAACTGCTTCCTCTCCAGTCTCACTCCGCCCCAAAGCAGACTTTTCATCAGACTTCTACAAGAGACTCTTAATTAGTCACCCAACCAACTCACTTGTCATTGACATTCTCCTTTGCACCTCGCCTGGAATTTCCTGTTCAAAAACTTCCAGCAACAGAGTGCACTGCTGCTGCAAAAAGCCCTTACAAGGCCCACATGAGGAGACCAACAAAAAGTGAGGCTATCACAGACTTCCGTGTCACACAGACCTTGTCCCAGGCTGCCATTACCTGCTTGGTCTTCTCGGGAAGGTGATTCATCTCCATGGGTCCTAGCTGCCTGAATGATAATCAGCCTTGATGTGCTCAGAACACCTCAGGACACCTCAGAACACGCAGAGGTGCTGGACACCATGTCCAACACAGTGACGCTGAAAAGACAGCTGTCTCGTGTGGAACCTCCTATCGATGCCCTGCCTCAGGCGGCTGCCTCCCACATCCACCCAATGTCCCCCGCAGACTGAACCACCCACGGGACACATCTTATCCAAAAATCAGTTTCTTTCTCTATGTGAGCTTCACCACCTGGTAGTGGCCACGGCAGCCTCTGAATTTGGATTAGACACAATGCATTTGTTGTTAAACACCATGATTGACTGGTCCGTGACAAGGGAGCTGGGAGTGGTGGGGAGTGAGACAGACGCATCACACTGGATCCAGACATTCACCCACGCGCTCCCAGACGTATCAGCACTTCCAACACCTGTTTAGACTCGAAATTTGGTAACAGGCTCTGAAACCACATTTGCATAAAAACTGCCTTAATTTTACTTAGATTACAAGGATGTTTTCACGTAGTTTAGACGGGTGGTGCTGATGGTGGAAGAAGTTTAGTTCTCCTGCCACTGCCGTAGATGCAGAAATGTCATGCGGCGGCGATAAGAAGCACTGGACTCAGCATCTACACAGAGGTGTGACTTGTCATAAGCATTTAATGCTTAATGAACAAAGGAAACAGTGACACATATAACACATGTTTTTATGGAAATAAAAAATGTGTGCACAAAAACAATAAATCATTATCACATTCTTATTAGAGTGGTTTAATTCCACAAAACCAAAACGATAAACAAAAATCAAAACAAAACAAACCCAACAGTACCAACCATCGGTAAGGATACAAAACAATAGGAACTCCATTCATTACTGACAGGAATTCAAGTTGATAAAACCATACAGAATTTGGGGGTTTCAGTTTTTATTAAAAATTTAAAAGAAAAATTGTGTACATCTATAGTGTGTAACATAATATTTCACTATATTCGTGCACTGTGGACCAAGTAAGTTGAGCAAGACACAGTTCTGCTCTATGATTCAACAGTCACACACCCAACAGATTTTTAAAATGCTCACTCATTAAAACACCTGCAAATGGACATTCACAGGAGGGTTAACCATAATGAGCCATATGTGGAAGCTGCCAAAAGGTCTTTCAGTGGGTGAACAAGCCAAATCACTGGCACATCTGTGCAACGGAATTTCACTGGACTATAAAAAGGAGCCAACTATCAAGTCACGCAGACTTGTAGGAATCTGAAATTCATACAGCAGAGTGAAAGAATCCAGCCTGAAATGACAGCCTGGTACAGCGCCTCATCAAACTTTCTGGAAAAAGCAAAACAATAGAGTCAGCAAACCAGTAAATGGCCACCAGGAGCTGAGGACAGAGAAGAGTTGAATAGTCTGGGAACACATTTCCCTCAGGGAGGTGACTCTTTCCTCTCTGATATTCTAGTAACAGAAAGATGACGTTATCCGTTTTTTACAGTGGGAAGAATATTTAGGTGCCCAAAATGAATTTTAATGTGTATACACCTAAAAAAAATCAGAAGATTGGGACAGGGTGCAGAATGTGATGAAATAATCTCTATGTATTTCATTAGAACAGATAACCTCGCTGAAGGAGGTGGAAGAATAGAGTCTGACCAAAGTAACTCTGGAAACTGGTGGAATCTACATGGTTAATGGCAAATGGAACTGGATGTGAGTACTGGACTCTCGTTGGTAAAGTATTTCAGTGGAGGTGCAGATCAACAGCTCTGAAAAACACTGCTTATTCTACTGAAATTAGCCACGCAGCCTGCAGATGGAGATGGGGGGACCTCCATGTTAGAGCAGGGATGACAGAGCAGCAAAGAAAATAGCCTGAAATGTACCATGTGCAAAGAGGTCAAAAAGGACAGTCAGCACTAACTCAGGCCTGCTTACTATAGTTCGAGATTATTATTACCCTTACAAAAGTATTTGTAAGTATCTCTTTACTCACAAGTCCTTTCTCTGGGAGAGGGGCCATAGAAGCAACGATATCAACTACAAGTTATGTTGACAGCACGGCCCTTAACAGGATTTGGCAAGGATGGAAATTTATCCCCCAGAACACTTGACTGTAGTCCAAATAGATACATGGCGAATTGAGGCACAGCTACAGAATATCTGACTAGCACTCCTCAGATCAGTCAAGCTCATCAAAAACAAGGACAGAGAATCTGTCACAGCAAGCAGAGCAGGAGGAGGCCTGACAGCTACATATAACTTGGTATTCCGGATGAGAGCCTGAAGCAGGGGAAAAAAAGACATTAGTTGGGCTTTTGTTAATTATAAGGTGTTAATATTGGGCCACTAATTGTGGCCAAAGGGTCAGAATAATGTGAAAGGTTAATAATAGGGAAACAAAAATTACTGCAATATATGTGAGAACTTTACGATTTTTCTATAAATCTAAAACTCTTCTAAAATTTTATTGTAACATATAATCAAATTAAGAAACAAGACCAAAATGTACCTGCAGGTAAGTAAAGATGACACAGTAAAATGAACACAACCAAACCCGGCAGTTGCTTATGGGGGAGGTAATGAGCATGAAGAACACAAATAAACATGCAGAGATTGGTGCAGGAACAACGGGCCTTCCCTGAGGCAGGTGATTTCCAGTGAGTAACATCGGGGCAAAGCCACGCTTGTGGCATGGCGCCCATGTTTGCACTGCACCTACTTAGGTTCCATTTTGAAGGAGCCGCCACAGAGCCATGACTTCCAGGGCCGCTTCCTGACTACGCCCAAGGGTGTCGCTCACATTGAGTAAGAACCTAGACACGGCTCTGTACCCTTCACACCACAGACGCAGTTTATAAAGGTGGAGCGATAGAAGGGACACACGTATGCTTTTCAGCTTGACTTTGTTACTCCTAGGTGCATCTGCTTTAATTTCCCTGCAGGTCTTGTGGTCTTTATGATATTTGGGGGGGAAACTGATGAGAGGAAAAAACTGATTACTTTTGAATCAGTAAGATCTGGTCCAAATCCAAAGCAGAGTCAGGGCTAAGCCATTGACTCGGTTTTTCGATGTTTCAGTTTCCTTCTATGTAGAAGTGTTGAGCGTACTTGAGGCATATGTAGAACAGCTCTATGCCCCTGAGAGCCCTCTTATGCTGCTGCTGTGGAACCTGAGGGACCCAGTGCTCTCCTGAGGGGAACAGGAAGACCTGGACACGGCCGCCAGCTGCGCTAGTTTCCTGTGCGTCCTTTTCGCTTGATAGTCTCGGATAACATCACCTTTCATGCCCAGTCTGGGGCTGTGTGCTCTTGCTCTGTGATCAGAAGACAAGGCACTAGTTCTGGTTTCATCTCTTGCTGTGTCTATGGCCCATGAACACTCACCTGGCCATTCTGTGCCTCAGTTTCCCTTTTGCTAGATGTCTTCCTGCTTGGCTTCAATGTTCTCCTTAGGAGGAGATCCTCTCAAGAAAGCAGGTTGAAGTTGTTCTGTGTGTCCAGAAATGCTTCCCAGCGTGAGCAGAGGTACACACAGGCCTGAGAGCTGTGTGACCATTTGTGCCTTGACTCAAATATCAGGAACCAAACATGTTGCAGAGCCTACTGAAGCTGAAAGTCTGGCTTCCATGGGTTCTTCCCATCACTGTATTCCATCTTTTATTGAAATATGAACATTTCTCCAGGTGACCTCCAAGTCAATAGATGCAAAATGAGAGGTGTGAGTGTCTTCCAAAATGAAATAAAGCACTTCACATGAGGCTGAGGGTAAGAAGAGTTCTCAAGACCAAGCCATTTTTAAGAGTTCTCAAAAGGGAAAGTCTGTAGGCTAAATATAAAGGTTTAAGGCTATTTAGTTCCAGAAATTTCTACTGAATACCCATCATGAGCCAGGCCCTATTCTCAGTCACAGAAATACTGGGGGGAGCATTTATAGGCTGAAAAGGGACTTCAAAGATCAGATTTGCATTGGAGGGAGCATGCTGTGGGAGTGGACTCAGGGGTGCAGCAGGGCAAGAAAGGAGACGGGAACGTAGAGTTTCATGGAAGGAGCCTGGTTAAAGCCCACGGTGGTTGTGATAGGATGACACCGAGTGGTGAGAGGAAATTGGAGAGGTTTTCAATAGGAAGAAAAGTCTAAACTCAGTGGCTTGTTTCAAAGAGATGAACGGTGGTGCCCGTCGGTCTGTGTATCTGTGTGTCTGTGTGTCCGTGTATGCACGAGTGTCTCTGCTGTCCAGTGCGGGGAGGGAGCTGACTGCAAACCACGAGACACCTCACAGGAGCAGGTCTTCATGCTGGCAGCAGCTGAGCAGCACGGTTTTCCATGCATCCTCTTCATAAATCTGTACAGGAGAAAACAAGAGGCTGGACAAGAAGATGCATGTCTGAGGAGAAAGGAAAAACATGTTTGATCCTAATAGGGTTGTGGTGGTGGGTGGAGAGGGGAGGAGCTGTGCAGAGAGATCTGCCCTCAGGGAAGGAGACTGCCAGAACCCTGGCGCAGGGAGATGTTAATGGGGATGATCAGAGCTAGACTGGAAACAGGCTGGCAAGGAGGCCTCGCACAGCACCGTGTATGTGTGCACACGTGTATGCTTGTGTGTGTGTGTGTGTGCGCGCATGCACCTGCCCCAGAAGAAACACCAGGACCACAATCTGCAGACATCTTCACAGGGAAAACCTCTGGCCTTGTGACCTGTGAACACCAACTGCACAAGACAGACTCAGCTGATGGAATCTGACATTTCTCATCCGGCACTGTCTGCACAGAGCTGTCTTCCTCTTTTCTCATGTCTGGCAGGAAGAGATCCCTTTCAACCTAAAGGAAAGCCCCTTTCCCAGAAGAAATGGCCCATCCCAAGCAAAGGGACAGACAGATACTTTGCTCTGCCTGACAGTCTTAGTTCATATTGTGTAGCTATAACAGAACACCAGACACTGGGTCATCTACCCAAGGAGGGAGTTCATTGATCTGGTGGTTCAGGAGTCAGGCAAGGCCTCAGGAGCTTTATTGTCACATGGTAGATGGCATCACACAGCAGGATCTAAGAAACCAGATGCTTTGTACCAACCTACTCCTCCAAGAACTGAGCCCTTCCCTGAGAACCAACCCAGTCTCAGAGGAAAGACCTCAGTCCCCCACTGAGGCCCACACCCTACATCACTCCTTTGACAACCAAACTTCCACATGAGCTTTACAGGGGCGAATACAGCTAAACCACGGCAGACACCATTCTGTGAGGAACAAGAAACCCCCTGCATGTTCCAGTGACCTGAAAAGGAGCCTGACTTCTAGAGATCTTGAAACCAGGGACAGAGCAAACATTAACTCTGCAATCAGCTAGATGTGGCTTTGCCGCTAACCACGGACTGAGGCTTCAGTTTTCTGCTGTGCTTCTCATCTGCAGCGGGGAGTGATAACCCCACCAGGCTCTGCCATGTCTCCTCTCACAGATGGGGAAAGCTGAGCCACATGGCTACAAAGCTGTTCCGAGACGAAGCACAGTGAAGAGCAAAGTTTACATCAGAACCCATGAAATCTGCTCCCGTCCTGTTCATGAGGACCATGAGCCTCCGGTACTCAGAATTTCTTCTTTAGTTCTCTGCTAATGGGAACTTAACTATTTAACTCCTTGAACCTCAGTCACCTCAGAGAAATAGGGTTTTGTTATTGTTATTAAGGATGCTGTGGGGAAGGACAGAGGAATTTTGATGATGGGAGTAACAGAGTACCTGAGTACTGTGGCCATGGTAACACCCCACACTTGCTGCGGCGGGATCCTGACTGTGTCCTTGGCAACACAGCACCCACGGTGCTCGTAAGTGTTTGTTAATGTTTGTGATTTCCTTGAACTACATGTTCTGTGGAATAGAAACTATCTCTTTCATATTTGCATTTGGCAACTTAACCCCAATGGAACATACTCAGGAACATACTCTGCTTCTAATGATATGTATTGCTGAAGCGTAAATGGCTTCTATTGATTGTGCTCTCCTGGGATTGCCTGAGGATTAAATGACAGTGTATGCAAAACAGCTGGCACAATGATTGCTTGAGGGTTCCATTCAGTTAACATCTGTCCTTTCCCTTCCACAACACAACACACTGAGACACTCGGGAGTCACATGGCCCAGAGAGTAAAAAATAAAGTAGGATCCCTGGACTCCTCCAAGGGACATAGACTTTGCAGCCAAGACCCACGCCCGCGTGATCTGGGTAAGTGTACCAGCGGGGAGCATGAGTTGGAATCCACGCTGGTGGGCAGCACTTGCCAGCATCCCAGAGAACCACGCAGCAGCGTTTGGAAGTCTCAAAAGCAGTAAAGGGAAGGCACGCGATGTACTGATCAATTAAAGCTGCTAATTAGACCCATGCCTGGTACAAACGCTGGCAGCACTCACATTCTGGTATAATAAGGAAGAGTTTGGCAGCAAGGCACAAAGCCACGGCCAATCCATCCCACAGCCAAAATGCTGCGTCTGTAGAGGCATGCAGCAACAGAGGACACTTGGGACACCCCTAGGATGACATCTGAAAACTCAAAGTAGAAATAGTTGTTCAGACACTCTTAATAGAAATATAATGGGCACAAGAACAAAAAAAAAATTTCTTGCCTGAAACCAAGTCCAGGCAGTAGGAAAACCATGGGCTTGGACACTTCCCTTTTGGTCTCAGTTCCACCAGTTGTGACCTGAGGAGTTATCTGACTCTACAGAGCTTCTATTTCTTCATCTGCAAAATAGGAAGTACCCACTTGATACAGATGTAGAAGTTTTAGTAAGCAATCTGTATGCATGGGCTGCATATTGGTCACCTGTCATCACCCGCACTGCCCGCTGAAGGCAGCTGCTGTGACTGGTGACCAGGGGTCTACACCAGCCAGAGTCAGTGCACTCCTGCCTCCATCCCTAGTGGCTCTGGGGTTGTATGATTATGTGGTTTGTATGAGTCACTGTCTATTAATACAGTATAATCCACCCAGGACTTGTAACTGGACAAGTGTGAATAAGGCCTCCATGATGGAGGGGACCTGGACCTCAAATAAGATAAGCTGCTCCTTACATAAGCAATAGGGCACTGGTGGGTTGGGGCAGGATGTGGGTTAGGGGACTGACATGGACCCAGGAAGCTAGGAAAGGGCAAAATTTAAGAAAAGAAGGAATGAGAAGAGGAGAGTACTGGAGGCCCACACTGGCTCCGAATGAGTGAGAGGCTGTGGGAGTCAGGGGAAGAGGACGAAGATAGAAACCCTTGTGGCAAACTCCAGTCCATTGTGAGTCCCACAGCAAAAGGATTAACAAACAACAAACAACAAAATTGGAACCTTGAGAAAAAGACTGAGACCGGGCTCGACTCTTGCTACTCTCAGCAGCAGCAGCAAAAGGCAGCAGCAGAAGAAGGAGCAGAAGAGCCCATAACCCAAGATTGCTGTACCCTTATTTGGTACCAAGCCTCCACATGTATAATCCTATCATGCATAAAACAGAGTAGTCCCACAATAATCCTTGTAGTTGAAGATTACATAGAACAGGGCAGATATCCTTCAATCCCGTAAGTGTTAAGGCCAGTAATCCTAGCGCAGTAATCCTTGTAGTGTGAAATCCCACAGGGTGGGGCAGATGTCCACAATAATCCTAGTAGTTGATCCATAGGGCAGGGCAGACATCTGTAAATCCAAGTAAGTAAGTCATAAGTCCAAGCAAGTAGTCCTGGCAACGGAGAAACACAGTGTCATCCATCTCGGTGACTTTCTCCAGGGGAATCCCACCACCTGGCTATGGAAAGTTAGGCCAGTAGCAGAGACAGCAGCCAATTAGCAGCAATGGATGATTACTGACAGAGGCAGTAGCCAGTAAAGTCAAAGGTGTATTATAGAGACAAGAGCCAATGAAAGACAACCAGATCCCATTGACAGCCCTCAAGGTTTTCAGGAAGTACAAATTGGAGGATGCAGGGAGTGAGCTTAGACTGGAAATGGGGATGGCAAAGCATCCATAGAACAGGAGATTGGGACACCAGGGTATCTCTCTACCCTCTGTCCCGTGAGTGGGAACAGTGAGCAGCAGGTCATGTGCAACTGAACCAGACAGTTTCTAGATAACCTTTCTAACCCTTGAAATAATGAGATCTCAAAGAACCTAAGTAGTATCATGTTTGCAATTCTAAGCATACTTCTATACAAGTATACTTGTAGGTGTCAGAGTCCAATAATTATTGTCAATGTTGTTTGGAGACAGAATATTTTCTATGACTTTTTTTTTTTAATTTATGTTTGACCTACCTATTTATCCTAGTTATTTTTCTTTCCATGTTGAGACAAAATACCTTACACCCAAAGTTAAAGGGAGAAAGGCTTATTTAATTCACATTTTGTAGAAGTTTCAGTCCATTATCTGCTCCAAGGCAAGGTGGCCTGGCAGATAGGAATTGCAGATGAAAAACAGTTAATGATGGGCAGAAGATACAAAGCAACAAGGAACAGACGTAGCCCTTCCTATCCTTATATCTTATCCTGGCCACTGAGGATGGGCAACACTCATACCCCTAATCCTAATGTCCTTGAGCCTAGCACTGTACATACTCTAGATCCAGCCACCTCTGAAAACACCACACCTATGACTGCTTGAAGCTTTAGGGGACATCTAAACAGCCATGGCACACTTAACCTTGTCCTGTAATTCCTTCTTCTCCATAAAGAACACCAATTCCAAAGAAAGGCAGGAGTACGAAGGCAAATTCCAGGCCTGGCAGGGTTGAGTACAGCGCACGTATGTCTCCTAGTACACAGAGAGAATAACAGTAGTGAGAGCACATCCGCCTCCATGTGCAGAAACTGGTTTAAGGCCACCTGGAGTTCAGCCCTGCCCACTTGGCCATAACTCTCTCCCTCAGCCCAAATCATGCAACCAATCCATAGCTGCTCCATACAACCTCCCACCTCTCTGTATGCTTCAACCATTCCACGAACGACTCGTGTGGTTACTGCTCCTGCTGTTTGCTTTATAAGTGTGTGCACTGCCTAATAAAAACAGAAGTGTTCCTTAAAACCTTCTCCAGAATTTGCATGGTGACCTGGCTACCTAACTCTCTCAGCCTCGAGCTGAAACCCATTTCCTCAACAATCTTGAAATGACAATAGGAGTACAGTTAAAAGAAAATTTAATCCCTTCTCTTTTTAGGTTTCTATTTGAATTTTTAGTTTATTTAAGCAATGGTAAAATTCTTAAATTTCTACTATACAAGATGTTAATGGTGTGTGCTATATGGTATGTATAAGAATAGGGATTTAACTTTCCTCATTTAAAACTAAAGGTTATATTTTTAGCCAAACTTTATTGAGTTACACTTACATTGTGGCAATAATTTTTCCTTGCCACTAAATTTTAAAACTCGTAAGGAAATTGCAACACATTTCTGTTAAGCACTGGCCTTGAGATAGACTGAAATTTAATATTTCTAAAGGTACACTTGATATATTTAATTTTCCTGCAGCAAAATCCCTGGCAGGAGACTGTTCCACATGCAATGCAGAATGTACCTGGTGCTGGGCAGTGACACTTACCCTGAGGGTTCAGCTGACTACACCTCACAAAGCCTTCTTCTTCTCTCACAGTCAAGTTCTCATGGAGAGCAGAAGACTGAGGAAAAGGATTGCTTGCTCCATAGTTCACTTGCATCGAGAAGGAAGGGAAGCTACCCTGGGGATTCCAAGCAGTTTTCTGGAAGACTTTAGGAGCCCTGTCTTTCCAAGACTGAGCCATGGTAGAACCGTGTCAGGATCTCCTTTTGCAATGTGACTTTTTCCAAGGATTTTGTCCTTAGAAAATGTTCTTTCTAAGGCCTGCAAAGACTGTTGTGGGGTTCCGGTGATGACAGATGTCTTCAAGGGGCCAAGCCAACCTTCAAAGGTGTCAGCAAACCTTGGGCACAGTTTCTTCAAAGCAGCCTTGTCATTGCCTCTCTGCTCGGACTCCAGTTGAGGGCCCACCTTCGCCTGAACTACAGAATTAATTTATTTATGCAGCGGGAGATTTGATGTGATCTTTGTTCAGCTTTCATGGTTCTTAAGCACTGTGCAGTCATGAGTCTTGGTATTCGGACCGTTTCTGTTATGCCATTAGGGCCCATGTCATCCTCTCAAGCTGTTAGCATCAGCAACTTTCCGAACAAAGCAGAATCTTACAACAGCAGACTCTTTTTAAGAAAGGTTAAATCTCTCCTGGAGTCAGACGCCCGTGTGCTACTACCACGGCCAGTGCCAATACATTTCCCCCATGACAGGATTTGTTTCCAAACAAAAAGACAAGCTATAAACATAGATGGCTTTCCTTTGTTTCTGGCAAATTTCTTCATAGCAGAAAAGCCTCTCTTTAATTTGAAACCACGTAACAAATCTTAGAAGAAACACTGTACAATGGCCTCATTGGTGAAATCCATGGACTCAGCAGAGTGGATAGAGGACTGTTGTCCTAAGAGTGTATTACACACATCTTTCCCTAAATTTGAGTTGCTTGTCCCAGACCCTGCACAGTGGGATAGGCCAGTGAGGGCCACCAGCCATGCAAGCTCTGAGAAGCCACCTTGCTCCCTGAGGCGGCTTGCGCTGTGTGCTGCATGTTACGCTGTGAAGAGAAGGGACTGTGCAGGTTGCAACTCTTCACCACTGGATTTGTCGGGCTTGTCCATGCTGTAGAACTGGAAAAGTTCACAGAGAAAACAACATGGAAGCATAGCTAGAGACACAGTCCACAAAACACTTGTCAGAGCAACTAACAAATATCCCATCAGTCAGTGTAAGGAAGCAATACCATCCCAACTCATGATTTAGCAAGAAGATCAGCAGGTAGAGCAAGGAATTGAGAAATACATGCAAAGGCTTTTGGCCCTCCACACCTACTGGCTCTGCACCTGCAGTCAGTCAACTGTGTTGAAAATATGTGGAAAACTGCATCTGAGCTGAAAGTGTACAGATTTGTAGTCATTCTTTAGACAGCAGATAGCAGCTATTGGCATAACATTTGCATTGTATTAGGTATTAGAAGCAACTACGAGATGATCAAGAGCAGTAGTCTACCTTCTACCTTTCCACATGAGGAACAGTTTTTTGGAAAATAGTCCTTCCATGGGCAGAAAGTGGGGAATGGCTTCAGGATGACCCAGAAGAGCATATCACCTACACCTTTCACACGCACAGTTCACTTTCCTGTGCCACTGCTGGCCCGACAGGAGGCGGAACTCATGCCGTGATAGAAGGAACGACAGTGACTATCCCTTCCCTCCACTGTGCTGCCACTCCTGACAGGCCATGGACTGGTACCATGCAGAAGCTGAGGACCCTGATCTACAGGACACTGTGATCTGCAAAGCCCCAGAGCCAGCTTGACGGTGGGGAGGGAACCAAGTTGGGCTTGGAGCTAAGCTTAATGTGGGTAAAAATGAAAATCTCTGCATTAATTTAGTCAGCACGCATCACTCTATACTGCACTGGGAGGAAGGGGAGAGAGCAAAGGGAAGATGTAAGCGCAGCCAAGAGCACTGCCCCTCACTGTTCTTTGTAGGGAGCCAAGACACCATCCACCATTGGACGGCGAGAGCTCAGAATGGCAGCATGGACCTGAGACATGGGGAAAACACAATGAAGCAGCCAGAGCATCAACAGAGAAGACAGTGAAGGAGTTTGCTGCACTCCATAGAGACTTTAAAGCTGAATTACTTTTTAAATGGTGATCGTGTATTTGACTTACATTTTCAAAAAATTAAATTAAAGCACACTAGTAAAAATTACCAATTCTAAGATGTCATTTGTAGCTTAGAAAGACAAATTCAATATTAAAAGGCAATTTCTCATTTGTAAAGTGAAACAGAAAACTATTATTCTGATAATAGAGAGTACTGTGAAATTTGCACACATATGGTCTTTGCCTCTGGTGCCCGTGGAATCTCCAGCGTGTTGCTGTCCTGGGATGGCTAATGCCTGGGAACCCTCGGTGGCTCTGAGATGGTGCTGGTCACAGGGAAGATTCTCCAGCCCCACCCCACTGCTTCTCAGGTAACAGAGCAGAGCCAAAGCCTACAGAGCTTGCCAGTGACAGGCAGCGTAATCAGTCATCCTTCAAACATGAACCTTTCAATCAAAGCCAGAAGGGCTGAGTCCAGAGGTGCACAGGAGAGCTGAGCCTGGGGGTCCTTGGGCGGTGCCCCTTCCTGCGTCCTCCAGTGGGCATCGCTTCTCCTCAGCTGCTCTCCTTACCCTTCGCGGCACCCTTTCTGATGAATGGGTGAACGTTAGGCAGCAGTCTCCCGAGTTCCATAGGCGTCTCTGACACCTTTCTCAAACCTCTCCATGGAGGTCACTGGAGCCCCGATTCAGGAGCACAGGTAACCGGCTACTTGCATCTGGTGTCAGAAGTGGAGGCCGTTTTGTGGGACTGAGAACTGAGCTCCCACCCTCTGCAATCTGATCGTGTCTCCAAGTAGATGGTGTCCAGGTTAAATTGAACTGCAAGGATCCAGCCAGCACCCACGGGTTTGTGCATAGGGAAAGGCCTCCTGTACGTTCGGTGCCAGAAGCAGTGAAGTACTCTCCAGAGGCTTTGAGAGGCTGGATGAAGAACAGGTCGTACTTGCTGTTTTGTCTTTCCCTCTCTCCGGGAAATGGAAAATCTTACTTGTTGAGTCATGTAAGAGTCAGACATGATAGTTGATTCTGAGGCAGGAGGATTGAAAGTTCAAGCCCAACCTACCCTTCTTAGCAACTTGGTGAAATCTTGTCTCAAAACAAAGAAATTTAAAAATAGCTAGAGCTGCAGCCCAGCGCAATCTCCAAGTTCCATTGCCAGGACCACAGAACAATGGAAGGAGCCGCACACTCGCCTCAGCCATGAAAAGCCTGAAGGCTCAGGAAGTAAAATGTGTCATTCTGCCCCCAAGTGGCTCGAGTTCCAGGTTCAGACGGGTGGCCAGGTGCAGACAGTAGTGCCCAGGGTCAGTGATGACTAAGAGCTCATGAGGTGGAGGGAACAGAAGGAAGAGAACAGGACAGGATCCAGGCCCTGAGGTGAGCAAGAGACAGTCAGACACCCTTGGTGAGGGGGCAGAGGTGCAGGAGGTGTGTGATGGCCACTGACTGAGAGGGGACAAGGGCAGCCCCATGGCGAGTTCTCGCGTTGTCTAGAACTTGGCCAGAAGTTCCTTCCATTTCGCTATTTGGGGCCTAGGGAGAGAGGGGCAGAAAAGCCCCCTAGCCTTGATTTTAAGGAGGATATCTGGTGGCAGTGTGCAGGAGGGAGGGGTGTGAGCCATCCAGACAGCAACACTAGGACAAAGCAGTGGCAGTCAGAGAAGCAGACATGTCCTACATGCTATAGTGTGTCCAGCTTGACACCAAGGCTTGGGCTGTGCCACCTTGTCTCTTCCTGAACACTGCACTATGAGGTGGGACGTTGTACCCCAAGTGTGTGGATGGCAGTGCTAATAAGGGAAAGCTGCCCTGTGAGGGGAGGATGCCCCCATCTGCAAGGCAGTGCATTTGTCGGGGCAGGAGCTGTCAGCATATGGGCTGGCCTCATACCAGCAAGTGTGATCACCTGGCAGGGCAGGAAGTGAAGGGCAGGAATGAGAGCAGCTCCTGACAAGTGTGGAATGACCTTCATTGGAAGGAGGTGGGATGAATGTCCAAATATGGTTACCAAAAAGCAGCTTGGTGGCATGAAGCCAGACTTTGACTGGGCTCCTGACATCCGTCCTCCCCCAAAGTTCTGTCCACTCCAGCCCCAGTGACCTCATCTCCCCATGAAAGGCTGTCAGTCCTGCCCCTCCCCCAGCAAGCGACCCATCAGTGCCCAGCTCATCCGCCACACACCAGATGCTCAGCAGTATTTTCCTTCACCTACTGCCTTTTTCCCTGGAATTTTCTACCCTGGTCTCCATATAACCAACTCTCTTATTTACTGAGACTCTCCTTTTTATCTGACCAAGTGCTTTCTTCCAACTTTAATAATGCATGCACCGATCCACCCTTTAGCAAAAGAAAGCCTCAGTACCACTCAGTTCTTGCTCTTTTCTCTCTCCACAACTGGTCACCAGGACCCTTAGGACCCCAGTTCTGATGCCTGCCAACCCTACTCTCATCTTCTCTGATCTCCTCATCTTCCTCCGGAGAGCCTGGCTGGTCATCCAGCCTCCAGTCTTCCCACTGTGTGTAAAGTCCTCACCTACCCTCATGACCTTCTCTGGAAATGGTATCTCCACTGATGACACAGTTAAGACATAACCATGATGGTCCTGATCGCATAGGACTGCATCCTTGTGCCAAAGGGGCCACTCAGACGCAGACAGCCAAGCACTTGGCCACAGGAGCACACAGGTGGATACAGAGGCAACTTGCCACAAGCTGAGGAAAAGCAAAGATCAGTGAAACACACAGAAAAGCCCGGGAGAGGCACAGAATAGTTCTTCCAGCCCTTGGAAAGACCAGCCATGGCTTCCTGATAGGGGAACACTAACAAAGTAACCAGCAACAGAGCTTACAGTGCATATCTGGTCACACTAATCTCTACCTAAAATCCCCTGCAGTAATGCTATTTATTGAGCACTACGGGACATGAGCACCAACTGTTTCTAATCCTTTCATCTCTTAGAAGAAGACATTACTATTCCTGATTTTGTAGCTGAAAAAGAAAACTTATAAAGGCTGTCACTGGCCCAAGTTCACGTAGGTAGCAGCAGAAACACTAAATCTTATTCTTGGTCTCTTCAAAGTTAAACTGGCTAACAGTGCCTGGACAACTCCCTTTGTGGCCCTGGGTAGTGGCCCTCTGGGCTCTGCAGGGCCTGTGGTCTCTGTGCGGGTGACTCAACTCGGCTTCAGCTATACAAAACAGCCACGGGTGGAAAGCAAGTGAAGGGCATGGACTGCCCCCCCCCCCCAGACCTTCATCCAAAACAGCACTAGACAGAGGAACATCTCTGGCATAGTCTCCCTACTTGGCCTTCCAGTCTTATCCGTAGGACCTGATGCAGTTCAGGCTGTGACAGCCGCTGATGCTCTCAGTGAGCTCCCTCTGCCAGGACCTGTTTGTGTGCTTGTAGGGACGCTTTCACCTCTGCCCCATATTGCCCCTCTGCCAAGATCCCAGGAACAGTGGCAGAGCCACAGTACCAAGCTGTGCAGCCAAGAAGTTCCATGCCATGCAGCCAAGAAGCCCAAAGCTATGACCTGACCCTCTGACCACGGGACCAGCATACCTCCCGCCCGTGTATCCCACCACGCTCCTTCCGGTGCCAGCAGCCCATTCTTCCACACCCTGTCCGCTCTGGCATCCACAGTGCCCACAGCCAACACTCTATTCCCAGCATCCAATACTCTCAGAGGAGAGAGGAGGAGGTCAGCACAGGAAACAACTGTCCACCTCATGAGCTTGGAGGCTGCAGTGCTCACCTGTCACCCCACTGTCTGGGGAGATTGACATAGAGGTAACTAAGGGGAGGTACCAGCAGTGCTTGGCAGAGTGCCGGGGCTGGTTTATTGCTGCTTTTATTACACAGCACACCCTAGCTGGTACCGTAGCTATGCACAACAGCTACATTCTCTTCTCTTCACTAACAGAACCACACTGGCTTTGGATTGTCAGCTGGAGGTGGCGTGTGACACAGTCCTGACTGGAAAACTGGTAGAAGTCTGTTGGGGCAGCTAGGAAGGTTCTGCTGTTCAACATAAATGGATGTGCCTTCTTCCTCCTGGTTGCTCCTCCTCCTCCTCCTACGCTTTCCTCCTCTTCTCCCTCCTTCCCCTTCTTTCTTTCTCCTCCTTTTCCCTCTCTTCTTCCTCTTCTTTCTCCTTCTCTTCCTCCTCATTCACCTTCTTCCTCCTCCTTTCTGTTTGGAATGTGGCCAAAGGCTCTGCATCCCCTTCGGAGCGCACAGAAAGGCCGTGGGGCTTCTTTTCCACACCTGAAGTTTCATAACAACTGAAACCATTGTCACTCAGGGCTTCCCACGCCCGTGTCAGACAAAGCCCTGGGCGGAGCACACTGCGCTCTGGCTCCCTGTCTGAGTGAGGTGGTGGATTTGAATGAGATGCTAATCTGCCCAATTGCAGGTTCACCTCTGTCCCAGCACACAGGCACTGACAGACGCACACATGTGCACACATGTGCATACATGCACACAGAGTCGGTGCTGCAACAACTCCATCCCTGGTGGAGTCCCCGGTGGGTGGGTGGGGTCCCCGGTGCTGAACACCGGCAAGGTTCACCTCGGGAGAGAAGGGCATGGACATGGTATAAAGTCAGGTCTTTAGAACCAGAGTCCTATGTGAATGTTGGATTTTAATTAATTGTGGGACGTAAAGTGCATTACTCAGACTCTTCAGCACTGTTTTTCATCTGCAAGAATGAGAAAAATAAGAGCATCCACACATGGTAGGAGTCTTAAAGAATATGATTTCAGCATAATGCTTAATAAATGTTAGCTGAGATAATTGCATTAGTATCTGAGATACACACATGGCAGCGACCGAAGGATCCAAACACTGATCAAGCACAGCTCTGTGCTGAGGGGCCACTGGGCTGGGGCTGCGTTCTGTTCACCTGACTCCTACTTCTTTCCCCGCAGTGTTGAGTTGGGAAGGCAAGATACAAACACTTCTACTTCCCAAAGTACAATCTCATCCATACTCTCCACCAGTCACTGTTTAGTTATGAGTAACTAGTTATCTGAAAGTCTGTTTTCAAAAGGCTTTCACCCAAGTAGAAAAACAGCATAAAATGAAATAAAAGTTACATCGAAGTACAAGCAGCCTAAGATAGCTCTATTGTGAAATGCTGGTGTGAGTGGTGGTGGCCATCAGCCTAGAGAAAATCCAAGAGCCCAGAGGAACAGAAGCAACACGTCAGTTTGCCGGACCCACCCCACAGCACCTGGCTCACAGCAACCACGTTTCCTACAGACCAGACACAATGGCCAAGCACAGTCCACACACTTCACTTCAATCCACACAATAACCCCCAGCCTGCAGTTGGGTCCCCTCATTATCTGACATTTCTGTGTCTGGCAGGGTGCAGAGAAATAACTTAGCCCAAGTGACACAGCCATAAGCAAAAGAACCAAGTTGTGAATTTAATCTTACTCTGAAGGTTTCTGTAAGGAAGGAAAGCAGAATGCTAGCTCAGCATAATGACAACCCCGGGGCCCGCAGCAGGACACAGCAGACACTGCTGTCAGCCATGCAGGGATCCAGACACTTTCCACACAGAGATTCACAAACCCAGGCCCTTCTGTCATGGATCCCGCCATCCCCACATCTTTCCTGGAGAGTCAGAGGGCTTTAAGGCTATGCCTGAAAGTGGAGACCCTCGTTCCCACCCACACCCCCTTCTTAGTAAGACAGCAGTCCTTGTGCAGGGGTGGGGGGGGCAGGGAGTAGGGGCCCAGCAGGGCTCCAGAGGGAAGGTGGACACGGTGAGCTAGGAACTCTCTAAGCCTCTATTGACTGGCACAAGACTCTGTTCTTCTGTCCAGACGCTTGGCTCCAAGACAGACCCCAAAATGGCTGTGGGTGCAACACTAGAGAGACAGCAGCTTCATGTGACATCTGTCCTGGAAAAAGGGATGCAGAAATGTTCTCCACTAGTCCCAAAGGCAGCCTAATTTGTTCCAAGTCACACAAGCACAGTGAATGCCCTCAGAAGTGTAGGCCGGGCCACCTGAGGCATTTCTCTGGAATGCTGTTGGCCAGATAAACACCAGTCATGCCTGGTCCCAGCCTGCTGGACATTTCTAGTCACCTCTAGCCAGATGCCACCAGAGTGTGAGCATCTAGTCTCTCCCTTAAGGTCCCTGGGTAGCCTCCTCCTCCACTGCCATGTCATAGTCCCACATGGCCCTCCGGCCCCTGCCCTTGGATCCAGTCTCCCTAAGACCATTTCCACTCTGCCTCCACTTAGCATGGCAAGCTGACCAAGCCTGGCAAGGCCCGCCCGGCCCCAGCCCGCCCTGACCTCCTGCCCCAGAGCTTTGCATCTACTATGTGACACTCATCTGTGCAGTGGCAAAGATGCATGATCTGAAGATCCTCTTCTGTGGTTTCCGAGCTGAGATCTGTAGAAACATGGGGTTGTTGGGGTCCCCCGGGGATGGGGCAGCTTTTACTTTCTGTGTACTGAGTTCCAGAGGTGCGTGTTCACAGCTGGGAAAGAATCTATTTCTATTCCACACAAATAATTCTTTCATAAATGTGAATCACATCCACTTTGTCATGATCTTAGATGAAAAATGGGGGAAACTGAGGACACAAGAAGGACAGTAAGTGTCCAAGGATACAGAGCAACAGAGAAGCATGCTTAGGAAAGACTCGGGTCTCCGCCCAGAGACACTGAGCCCATCTCATCACGGAGCTCCCGGAGCGGGCAGCACCAGGCTGGCATAACACATTTGAGTCAAAGCCTGTGACAGTCAAAGCCTGTGTTCCAATGGCCTCCAAATTACATGTCATTGAGGAGAGAGTCACTTCTATGGGATATAAAAATGAGAAAAGTGGACCTTTAAAAATAAAATTGGATTACAAACAGGAGCACATTCTTAAAGTAACCCCAAAGGGGCTCAGTTCAGGAAATAAACCCATCTTTTCGTTCCTCTGTCTGAAGTCCTGCTGACCAGCAAATATGTTTCCACCTGGGGGTCTCCTGTGTCCCTCAGCCTCAAACCCTTCACTCCTTCTCTTCATTTCCTCTTCTTTTTCTGGCAGCACCTCTAAAGCCAAAGAAAGAAAGTGAGTCCTAACCTGAGAAGGTACAGGACACCCCTATACACAAATATCCCCATCAGTCAGATGTGACCCACCCCTAGAAAGTAGGTAGCACCCTGTCTAGCTTGCAGTCCAACTCCTCTCCCTCCGCCATCACCCCAGGGCGGGCAGCTCCGCGGAAAGCCTCGCTGTGTTCCCAGAGGACGCAGTGCGGTTTCTGTGCCGCGTGAAGTTCAGACCCAGAAACTTTCCATCTACAGTTTGAGATTGGTGTCAAAAAAGCTGCACAGAGTCAGACAGGACATCAGGGCTCCCTCATGCCCCAGACAGCACAGTCCTCTCCTGTTCCTTAAATTACACAAAGCATGAAGAGCCTGCCTTCTGGGAAGCACACTCTCTGCGACACTGGTGCTCCAGCCACCATCCAGAAGTGCCGACCTGGTGTTCAAGATGGTTGGGTGTCCTTCTCAGTGTCACAGCAAGCGAGTGTCAGTCCAGACTCCACACCCAGGTCTCAGGCTTCTCCACTGGGGCCTTAGCTTCCAAAACATGAAATATCGATAACATGGTGTGATGTTTGCAGAAGGCTGGCTCCACGCTGGGCACGGTGCACAGCTGCTGTCTTTTGCAAAGGTGTTAAACACACTCCAGCAAGGAACTGAGAGGTGTGGGAATTTTTAAGCCTCTCTCTGCACCACAACTGAGACACAAGAAAACAGATTACCCTCCCCAGAGCTTGTAAGTGAACAGTGTAAGGGCCACGGACCCACATAACCAACCGAGTGGTCATCTTCCTGGACCAGCCCCACACACATGGCTGCCCTGGAACTGCTCTAGTTCTGGCTATTTCAGAACAGGTTTTCCCGTTGCAGCTCGTGAGCTTGCAGTTAGGTGTGAACTCCCTCCCCATCTAAAAGACTGGTTTCAGGAATCAAAGATCACCAAGACTTAAGTGTCATCCATGTTTTATGAGCCAGGATCTATTTGATCACCCAGGGCCTGCAGGGAGAGACCTATGTGTGGATTCCAGAAGAACTGTTTCCCAGTTGGTGATAAATATCATCCATTTCCAAGGTGGGCATGTGGAGGCTTTTGACTCACCAAGCTGCAGACGTCAGAATGAGACCGAAGTGTTGAGTACAGGACATCTCGGGCTCTGCCTCCTTATGTATTTCACCCCTTCCCCCCCATTTGCTATGGTCATCACCAAGCACACCTCCTGCTAATCAGAGCCCAGATCTTTCCCAGGATGCGTGTGACCTCAGTGTGTTCCCAGCAGAGGCTCATGGGGAAGCCAGCTAGAGGAGAGGCGTTGACATGTTCCCACCAGCTTGAATCCCTGATGGCATCTGCAGGCTTGTCCCATCACAGGGTGACTTGCACCACGGCCATACATGGGACAGTCATGCAGGGTCCCTGGGGGTTAGACTGCCTGGCAGCAAGAATACAAATTACAGCCCATCGTGACATGTTAAACAGAGGCTGGGACACAGCCAAGGAGAGTGAAAGAGCAAATCAGAGGACACATAGGGGAAAGCTCCTTCCATGTTCTTGTCCCAGTCTTGCTAGAGGATCTAGAACCCTGTCCTCCGCCACTCTTATACCTTCCTGGAGTATTAGAGGATCCCAAGTGTTCCCAGAACAAACCCTTCACTCTTCACTTCTGCTCCATTCCATCTGATGTGCTGAAAGCTGCCTCTAGCCCCCTGTCCTATCACAACAGCCATGGTCTCCCACCACTGCCAAACTCAACTCCTTCCCCTAGCTCAGCACTGACTTCCTGAGGACCAGAGAACTCATGCTTCCTATGCACTAGGCAGTCCACCCTCCTACAGCCATCCTGCACCCTGAATCAAACCTCTACATCTCTGTGGCTTCTTGAAGTGAATCCTAACCCACCAGTACTGTACTGAAGAGCTGCCCTTTAAGAAACTGTGACCATGAGGCCAGTGCTTTAGCTCAGTGGTTCTGGCATCTGCCTGCCAAGCATAAGGTCTGGAGTTCAATCCCTGGTAACCACAGTGCTGGGTGTGGTGGCTCACACCTGTAGTCCCAGCATTCAGGAGGCAGAGGCAGGAGGATTGCTGTGAATTCGAGGCTTGCCTGGGGCTACAAAGTGAGTTCAGGGCCAGCCTGAACTACAAAGCAAGACCCTGTCTCAAAAAGAAAAAATCATGAGCACAGTGGCCAGGATGCTCAGGGCTGCAAGTGACAGGCACTCAGCTCAAGCACAGGGGATGCATCAGGTTGTATAGCTGAAGAAGTTTGAAGCAGTGAGGAGTCAGGACTCTCAGCATCTCTCTACCTCTCCCGCTCTCTTCTGCTCGCCTTTGTGCCACTGTATTCCCAGACTCCTTATAGCAGATGGGGCGGTCCTTGGGCCTCTCGGCTTGAAACTGATAGCTATGCGTAACAGGAGGGAGGACACTGATACCTGGCACCTTGGGGACTGATTCCAGAACCCTGCATGGATGCTGCAACTGGTAGATAATCAAGCCCTTCTTATAAAATGCTACACACTATCTGTGTAGAATTATGTTTGTTCTCCTCTTAGTAATTACTGTAATTATACCTAATACAATGTAAATGCTATGCAAATTGTTGTGAGACTATTGTTTAGAGAAAATGTGTCTGTACACGTTCAGTAAGGTGAAATTCTTTCCAAATGCTTTTTATCTGTGCTTGTTGAATTCACAGGTGCACAGGGCGAGCTCTGTGGGCTTTTCCATTCACCAGCCCCAAAGTAACACTCCTGGCAAGGTCCTTGGTTGGCTCTGTTGGTGCCACACACTCATCCTTCGACCTACCACTGTGATCAGAGGGATGCTAACTTTAGGTTGTGGCCAAGCTTCAGGACAGGAGAGTGTCGGTTTTAAGGAAACTGAATGGATAGTTTCTACAAAGGGAAAAATGATTCTTTCAGCAAAATGAAAGAAAGACTTGCCAGCAGTCAAAAGCAACATATTCTTAAATAGACTTTATGCTAAGACCTTACATTTCCCATAGCTACTTTAGGTTTCCCCACAAAATGGACTAAAAAAGATTTGCTAGATCATCAGTGGACCTTGGCATTGAGAGCCAGACTTGGAAGCTGTGCCAGGACAGGAAATGCAGCTGTTGATTCCAAATCAGACTGGTCTTGGACCAGTTCCCCCGGTCTACCTGGACATCTGATCCTCAGTCATGAGCAGGCTGGCCCTGGGGCATTGTCCTTAACTCCTGACCTCTGGTCTCAGGACCTTCACAACTGCCATCTAGTTTTCCTCTGCATACAATACTAGTGGTAGATTCCTATAATTTCCTTCTTGAATAAGCCTGGATATGAACATTCAGCAGCTGAAAGACACTGCAATATTCTCTCTGACAGTTTCCTACTCAAAAGTCTCATCATTTATGTTAAAATACAAGAGTCATCTCTTCAATAAAACTGACCACCATTTCAAAGAAACGTGTGCACAACTCACTCCATATACCTGCACAGCCTCTCAGTTGTTTTCATTTAACCAAATAACTCCAAATCTCTCTCTTCTCTAAAAAAAATGTCTTTATGATTCTGTTAGGGAGAGTTTTGCAATCCCTTTATCACTCATACATTTATGAAAGTCACCCATGATTTTTGTCATGGGTATCACCATGACAAATGAAAATATCGATCTACCCAATGCCATTTCTATGGGGTTAAAGAGTGCTGCCTCCACTTGGTGACCACTAGAGCAGCAATAACTAAAAGGCTAGCTCATAGCAAGCACTGGGGAGCGTTAGAACCACACACACTGCTGGAAGGAAGGCAAAGTACTGCGGTCGCTTTGGAAAAGGTCTGTCCATTGCTCGAAGCACCACACCCAGAATTATCGTGCCACCCTGAAATCTGACGCACATGTACAGAAACTCCAACAGGGATATTCAGAAAAGCACTATTCACAACAACCAATGGCCTGATATTGATGAGTGCAGGAAGAAACATGGCGATCCACGCAACTGAGTATCCCTGGGCCACAGCAACGAGTGAAGGGCTGATACACACTGTATGTCAGTGTCTATTGTGTTAAGTGAAAGAAACCAGCCACAAAGGTCACTTCTGTGAATTGTTCAGAATAAGAAAATATGCACTGAGCAGATTAACGGTTTCCAATGACACTAATGAAAGTCGGGGGTGGAAGGGAAATAGGCCCGATGAACACGTTCTAACGTGTTTTGTTGTTAATGATTATGCAAGGCAACTGTGTGTGAGTGTAATAAAAACCACTCATCTTACACTTTGGAGAGTGAGTTTTGTACAGTGTGAAACATAGCTGAAGAAAGATATTTCAGAGAAAGCCATGGTGCCAAAGATGAGGTTGGCGAACAAACCAATATTGCCAGTTACACTTAATGTCTCAGGGCGCACATGCCGCCCTTCCTGTACGCAGTGCACTTTCCCTTCCGGGAAAGCCGCTGCTGCGCTTCTGCTGTCCCACGAGAACCCAGTGCACCCCATTTCCTGAGAAGCTGCCCCCTGAATGTACCCCTCCCTACTCCGGGGAGGGACACGGGACCAGTCAGCACAACACACTGCTCCCTCGGCACCAGTGATTGGCTCAGAGATAGGCACAGGAGACCCTTGCTGGTGGTGATTGGCTCGAAGATAGATAGCGCTGGGACTGGACCAATCAGAATTAACAAGGCCCCATTCTAGCTGAGCTCCTGGGGTCTGATGGCTGTGAATCTGATGAATAGTCATGGGAACAGTTAATAGTTTCTTGCGTTAAGAAGCAGCTTGAGAATGAAGGAAACAGAATTAGGTAGAACTGAGAGAGAAAAGTGCAATTCAGGCTACAAATCAGCTGAGCCCTGGTTCCTGCCAGGCTTGGTCTGTCCTGTTACAGAAACCCTCCAGTTCTCCTCTTCTATAAAAATCAAAATGGGTCGGATTTTCCGTCTTGTAGCCAAATGGCCGGGGGGAGGGGAGGGAGTGGATAATCCTGTGTGAAGGAAATACAGATCAGCTTTTCAGAGCACTGGCTTCCGACATGTGAGGATACATTTGTTGTTTATTGAAAGAGAACTCAGCTGACTAGCGACATCTACCAATTCTGCATGTCTGCCCCGGGTGCCAGGCCAGAGTCGGGATGGAGAATGTTGGCTCTCTCCGCTCTCAGAGAACCAGCCTTCCCTGGAGCCAGAATAGGGAGCCTTGCGTGAGCTGCTCAATCAGCTCTCTTTCTGCTGGGCATTAATTACCCTTCAAGGACTAATTTCCTCAGTACAAGAGTGAGCATTAGTAACACATATGAGTGTATTTTTGTATAAGAAGATTTATATTAAACTAAATACCTGAAGCATTCATAAGATTGCAAAACCCAAGATCTCCAAATGAACGATTGAGGTTTATATGCAACATGGGAGATAAAGAGCTTCAAAGCCTTCCAGGTGTGAAGTTTTTGTGCCCATTCAGCTTTCAACCTGAGGTGTGAGCCAGATTTGTCTGACTACACACCCTCAGCCTCTTCACACTGACAGTTCTTCCCCAGCCTGGTTTCTAGAATAAATCAGGAAGCCAAAACTATTCATTCCCCTTTAGAAGAAGCCTCTAAAGCAAGAAGGCCTAGTCCCTAGTGTTCAGTTTAACCTTAGATTATTAGCCTTTAGGGTGTCAAATCCAATCAAAGAAAGGAATGAACTAATTAATGTAACCAAACGGTCCAGGGTTGGTAGAACCCAAGCCGGATCCAACCAAGAAACCAGAGAATCTCTGTTTCATCAGATCACATGGCTGGGGAACTTGGGGCACAGTAAGCAGAGGAACAGGGGGTGATGGGTGCTCCATTTTACAAGTGAATCAATGGTAAACCAGAGAGGTGAAACGACCACTCTTTCAGGATCCCTCAGGGAGTTAAGTGTAAGGAGGAGAAACGAGACTTCTGGTCATTGCCCAGAAGAGCCTTGCTCTCCCCACGGTGCAGTAAACTTTCCTGCAACCCAAAGTGCACCGATGTCATCCCGTCTTTTCCTACTTCTAAGAGGCAAAGACAGAAACACTCCACAGGCACATGGAGAAGTCAGTTACCTGCCGTGTGCACCATCCCTCGGGAACAGGGTCAAGGGTCGAACAAACAGCAAAACCAAAAGAGTCCCAGGAACTAAGTCCACAGAGCAATGAGGTCACCCTGGCCAAACAGAGCAACACAAAATGCAGAGGGAGCGTAGGAGAAAGTTCACGCAGGCCCCGGGGCCTCTCCAGACTGGGGGGAGGGGGGACGGTGGCTGGAGGCTGTGCTGCTTTCCTTTGTTCCAAACCTCCACGAGACTGTTTGCATTTCATTGTGGTCCTGTGTGATTTAAGGAGTCCAGTGAAAGCCCTTGGATGTGGTTGAGACATTCATGCTCCGGTGATAAATAATGTGACCAGTGTGTACAGCCCCAAGTCTCTGAATTATCAAAGGGCTCCTTGGAAACCGGTGAAATGGTGGAGATTGTTTTCCCCTCCCTGCCGCTTCTTGGTTTGCTCACTTATTTATTTATTTTCTAATCCACTTGATGAATTGATTTCTTATCCCTTTCCAAGTATTTAATACCATCCTAGGAACCAATATCCGTCCTGTCTTTGGAACCAGATCTTTCCACATCTGCCCTCCCACCACAGCTTTGATCAGCAGCAGAGTTGAAAGCAAAGGATGGAGGACCCCAGACCATCTCCATCACTCTCTCTGCACCAACCTCCCCAGACACATTCTTCTCCCTTAGAGAAACCTCCCAGTTGACTTCAAAGGCAAAGCTTCATGCAGAACAGATAACCCTCACTCAGAGTGGGGGTGGGAAGGAAAGGAGAGAGGAAGGAGCAGGACCTGGATGAGGAGGGAAGCGGGGCCAGGAGCGGGCAGGGAGGGCAGGGTGGGCGTCAGGCACTGGGTCCCTGTGCTGTCAGCCCTGGTGCAGGCTCACGGCTGTTATTTGTCATTTGTCATTTGTCAGCCACCAGCTCATGGTGTTGGCACCGAGGCCAGCTTCAGACCAGCTGGAGGGGCGACTTCTTGCCGCTGCTGGAAGAGCTGCTTGAGATGACCCACGCAGTGCTTCGGGTGGGTCAGAGCCTGGAATCTGACATGGGTCCCTGCCAAGGTCCACCATGTCCTGAGTGTGTTCTGCCAAGCAAATCTCCTATCTCAGCTTCGGCCTCCCCATCTCCTGTCAGCCGAGGGAGCCTCTCCCCCACTCTCACAACAACAGCAAGATGGGCGAAGAGAGCACTGTGGCCCTGGCAAAGTGAGAACCCCAGGTGCCCCGGGCAGGCTGGGAATGACCAAGGCCTCGCTCAGTACCCTACACCCTTCCAGGGCACCAGAGAGACAACACAGGCACAAGGAGGAGGAACTGGCCACAGGGCCAGGGGTGCTATTTGATGCCTGAGGATGGCAGAGGTCCTTCCTCCTGGCTTAGTAGTATTCGATAGGAAACATAGAACATCTTGAATTTCTTCCTGTCTCCTTGCCACCCCCCAGCTAATGATACTTCTATGTGTCAAAGACAAGTTGGCCAGTGACCAGGACAGAGGGCTCCTGAGTCTTTTATTGCCTTTTACAGCCCCGAGGATGTACCAAGGTAGTGGGCACATGTGACACTCAGGGATGTGAAAGACACAGGCACACAATCGGAGACTGTGGCCTCGTCAGTGCTGCACTTCAGCTCCCTCTGCTCAGAGGGGATTAGAGCACAACCCACGTCCCAGTGTGGCCATCCCATAGCACTGTGGTGGCTCCTCAGGTCTTGTGACTCATGGGGTTTTCTTCCCACAGTCCCATTTGCATAGCACTTGGCTTTATCATTCTGTAATAGTCCCCTGTACTAGAACACCCACTGGCACTATCGGCTGGGCACCTGCCCTGAGGGCTGTACTGCTGTGTGAAGAGACGAAGCCCTCCCCAGTGATCAGAGTGGGCTCGGGCTTGGACGAACAGCACCTAGATCAAGCAGCTTCTTCTGCCCTCTTGTCTTTCTGCCCCTGCCACCACAGCACGCAGTGAGGCCCTCTGGAAGATGCAGCCACAGGAGTCAAACTCAAAGCAGTGGCTGGACCTGCCCACAACTTGGCCCTGGGCTTCCAGCTCCAACACTGTGAGAAATTAATCTCTGCACCTTAGGAGTTACCTGGTCTCAGGAACTCCAGTATGCAGCAGTGACGGGCCAGGACACAGCCATAACCACCCCAGCCTGCCCTGCCTACTCGACCCCACCTGCACGCCTCACCCCACTACACCCCACCTGGGCCACCATCACCTGCCTGTTGCCTCAAGCTCCTCCCTGCCTTGCCCCACCCCACCCTCTGTCTTCACTCCCTGCTCCCCATTCCAGCCTGCAGGACACTGTACCTTCACTCCCATGTAATCCACAGAGAAAAGCAGAGCTAACAAGTTCCCCACACGGGTTACACTCAGGCTGGTATCAAACATCTTAACCACTAAATAAGCGGGGCATTGATTCCAAGGAAAAAAGGGTCTCTTGGGCTCTCCCTGGCATCCTTACCACCTCCCTCGGACTGGGCAGCAGGATCCAGGAGCCAACACCCAGTCGGGACGGGATGTGCTGTCAGAGCTTCATCTCCTAAATACTTCCTGTCGGCCCTGGACGTGGGCTTCTTAACAGGACGCTCTTCACTTTCTGTTGCAAGTGCCAGGAGGGACCTAGGAACATTAATATCTACTAATAGACAGTAGAGTTACTAATGTTCTAAATTGTAGACCAGCGGGGCCAGGAACCTCACCCCTTGTGGCAGACAGCACCCTTGGGACCCTTTCTGAAATGCCATTTATATCAGTCCACGTTTGCAGTTCACTATGATCGTTACCACATGATAAACCCTATGGCTGCCCAGCGCAGAGCCAGCTACAGGGTGTGTGTATTGGGCTTAGGATAGGGCAGACACCAATATACCTTTAGGACCCCATGGTCTGCTGGGAACAAGTTGGGCTGGCAATGCAGCCCAGATCCCCCAGCTTCCAGGTGAAGAAAGAGGACTGAGGGAGGAGAGAAACTTGCTCAGGCCACCTTGCCAGTCCTCCTACAGCCTCCTGGTCTCCCAGGAATGTTGTCTTGAAGTGGCCAGGCCTTGCTTCTCAGCTCAGCCACAGGGCAGCTATGCTGTGACCACTCCCCATCCCCTGTGCTCAGGGACCTGCCGTGTTCCTAGCACTCTGACGGCAGGTCCTGAGCTCTGATTGCTCTGACAGAAGCTCCCCAGCCCTCTCCTAGGGACCATGACGAACCGCCAGCATGGAGTGGCCCGCACCATAGTTTATTCTGTCCTCTCAGGACTCTGGAGATGAGGCTTGGTATCAGCAAGGTGGCTTCTCAGAGGGACGAACTGCACATAGCTTTCCACCCTTCCACAGCCTGTGAATGTGTCACACCACAGGTGCCCTGTCTCCTCTGTCTCCAGGTGTCTTCTGTTCCCAGGTGAGGACACAGCCAAGGGGTTAAGGACCCACCTAGATCTGGGATGACCTCATAATTAGGTCTGTACTTGAACAGGGGAAAATCCAAGGTACAGGGGATAGGGATTTGGGAAAGGCAGTCAACTCACTAGAAGCCCCCAGGGGCTCAGCAGGCCCTGGAACCCAGGCCTTGGGCTGTTGTGCATCGAGGGCTCTGTCACTCTAGTGCACCAGTACAGTCCCTCAAGGACCACTCTTGAAAACATAACCCCCCTACCCCCTCACCCTGCCGAGGACTCAGCGGGCTTGGCCCCAACTTCCCCTGTGGATCCAGACAATCCAGAGAAGAAAGTCCCAGCTGCCCAGATGATGTGGGAGCTCGTCCCTCTGAGGAGCTGCTTCCCTCACAGAACCAGCTCCTCTGCTCCTCACTTGACAATGAACTTGAGAAGGGATTCTCCCAGCTCTTCACCAGTCCAAAAGTTGATTGTGCCTGTGACCCAAGAGACAGGAGCTTATTGCAACATACGAAACCTGTCAGGTGCACACTCTACCTTCCTACCTGCATCTGGCTGCCAGCGCTGGTCATGTCCCAGGGCGCCTTCATATTACGTCCCTTTCACCTAGAAGAAAATGGACAGTGACACTGTCTGCAGAAAAACTTGCAGGCCATGGTTGGCTGGAAGGGCATAATTTCTGAATGATGTAATGGAAATTTCGAGAAGTCCCCCAGAGAGTTTTCCAAACACAAGGTCTTGGCAAGAATGGTGAATGTCACTGAGCCCAGTTGCCGAGACAGCACTGTGGCCTTTGGTGGTGACAAATCTGAACACTCTGAAATTGAGATAATCCTTTGGTTTCTGTGTCCTTTCTGCATTTTAGTTTTTACCGTCAATAACTGTTCCTGGACACTTACTTTGCCCCAAGAAAACCTTCTCCTCTCATGGGAACATGCAAAGTCTGAGGACAAACCACAGATTACAATAATGTCACAAGTTCTGGCATGAGACAAACTTGAGTTTGGGTTCAAGCTCTGCTACTGACGATAATATAACCAATCCAAGTTACACTAAACTAATAATTAAACATTACCTAATAGGACTGCTATAAATTAAATAATAAACTCATACGAGGTACTCATCAGAATAGTCTGACACAGATGCTAGCTCTCTTTACCCGATTATTATTATTATCACTCACAATATCCTAAGAACAATAAGCTGATATGCACCCAAAAATGGGTTTTCCACGGTACAGTTAGGAACAGCCAGCGTTCTCTCACGTCTGACTGTCATTGTCCGACTCTCTAGGGCTGACCTGAAAATAATACCAAGTGCTGACACCGCCGGAGGGCTTCCTGATGCCCAGTGCTGTTCTAAATGCTGCTCTCTGACCATCTCCAGGCAGCAGGAACTGTGATGAGCACTGCTATCCTTGCCACTGTGAGGAAAAACAAGGAGAACTCATACCATTATGCAAACGTAACAATGGTAGGGCCAGGATTTAGAGCCAGCACAGAGTCAGAGACTGAGGTGAGCTCTCAGGACTTCAGAGTGAATATTCCTGAGTGGAAAACAAAAACTTTTCCAACTGCCCAGGGATATGCTACTGCAGTCAAGTTCCATCCCAGCCAAGGGGGAGTTGAGAAGTATGGTTTTCCTGTGTGGTGGCAAAACAACATTCAGTAGCATGCTGAGCATACTGCTCAGACCCTGGCCTGCTCAAAATCTCTTAAAGTTTCCATGGAGGAAAAGAATAGTATCTGAAAGAAAAGCACAAACTGAGCTGTAGGTGTCTAACCACAGAGCAGCACCCCAGGCTCAGGCAGGGTGGGGCAGAGAACATCTATCTAGCAACAGTTCCCGGTTTAGCGCCAACAGAAATAGTGGCAGCTGAGCGCCTGAAGCAATAGCAGCAGCATTGGCAACAGCAGAGAAGTTTGATTCCCGCCAGAGAAACATGAGCTGCCTTACCTCCCCCAGACTCCACCAGAAGGGAGAGAAAATTGTGGGCTGGGGCAGCAGTGAGACCCACAGGAAGAGCCTCCGAACTCAACCAGCTAGGAATCTCCAGGCCTAGGACAAGACCAGGGATGAAGCACCATTTGTCTCGCCACTGAGGTACAAAACCTGACAGCGGAACCCAGGGGAAGTTTATCTTGACTCAGCTTGGAGAGGTTTCAGTTGATACCAGCCGGCTCCCGCGCAGAGCAGCTCCCACGCAGAGCAATATAACGGAGGGGCCTGGTGGTGAGAACAACTCCCCAGTTCACCACAGACACAACTGCGCGTCCTACAACTTACCTTTGTCTGACACCCTCTGACTGGAGACAGCATCAGGCCCCATAAGGGTCAGTCTCAGAGCTGCATTGCCCCCCCGGAACCCCAAATGCCAGTGCATCTCATGGCAGCATTTCTGATTAACAGGCCACACAGGAGGCTCCCACAGCCGGTTCTGCAGAGCAAGTGGCTGAGCCAAAGGCCCGCAGGTCTCCCATCCTGCCCAGCGGGGCCCTCAGCACATTGAATGAGCCCAGGTAACCCCTCAAGAGCCCCAAGACCAGCACTGCCAGCCCACAAACCAAGGGCAGCCCTTCCAGTATGGGGATGGTATTCCCCAGAGAACCCACAGCACACTGTGAGGCCCACAGTACTAGGCCAAGTTGGCTTTCCCAGGAGCTCCCTGTGCAGTGCAGGAGCAAAGCCCAAAGTCCTGAGCTTATGCAGCCGCCATGGGGTCTCTGTTCACTGGACCAAGCAGCAAGGGGAAGCCTGGAAACAGGAGGTGACTGCTTGGCTTCCCTGAGGAGGAGTGGCCTTTAAACAGACAGAACACACCGCTCAAGGTGAGCCATGCTCGAAGACTTGCGCTCTGAAGTTCTCCAGAGCCATTTGACAAAATCAGGATAGTAATGGCCAAGCAGTCCCCTAACCTAGGGAAAATAAATCCAAGCCAATGGGTGCTCAAAACTACACCTTGTCCTGGACCTTATCTACTCAAGGACTCCTTCTTGTATGGACATGTCTGTGATAAAGTCTCACTTTCCCTTATGGCTTTCCTTTGTCATATCTGAACTGCCAGCATCACAACTCTTGTGCTTTGAGCCATTACTCAGATAGGGTCACTGGAGCACACACAAGAAGATAAAGCTGAGCAAGGTTACAAAGTGACAGTGGTGGCTAACACACAGTGTAGATGCGCTGGATGGAGGAATGATCTGATGGAGCAGGCGGGACAGCACAGGATTCATCGCGATACCTGGAGCAGCACACAGTTTAGAACAGGAGTTGTTTCTGGAATTTTCCATTCAGTATTTTCACACCATAGACGATAGGTACCTGAAGCTGCAGACGTCTGTGCTCACCTACCGGTGCAGGTGTGAGAATGAAATGACACCTAAGGTGCTCGGAGTCATGCCTAACACACGGGGAGGACTTTAGAGGTGTTGAGCATCCCTAGGATCATCACTATGATTAGTATCATCACTACTATATTTATATTCAAGTACTTCTCATAACAGAACCTATCACCTCCCAGAGTTCTATGTTGTTTTAGTATTATTTTCATAAATATCTAAAACTCTAGCCACCAATATCCCTTATGATCATAAGTGCAAAAGTCGTCAACCAGTACAACAGATTTAATCCAGCAACGTAAGAAAAGCACACTGTAAAGACTCACAGCCACTTGGAATTGGTTTTGGAAATGAAGGCTGAGTCAACAGTTCCAAATCAGTCAATATAATTAAGATATTCACAAAGAAAAAGTTCATGTTACTTCAGCAGACTCAGGAAACACATTTTTAAAAATACAACATCTTGGGCCAGGGATTTAACTCAGTGGTTCCAGCACTTGCCTTGCAAGTGCAAGAACCTGGGTTCGATCCCTGGTAACCATATGCAACAATGCTGGGTGTGGTGACTCATGCCCACCAGCAATCAGTACCATGTGCCACAGTGCTGGGCATGGTGGCTCATGCCTGTCTATAATCCCAGCACTTGGAAGGCAGAGGCAGGAGGACTGCTGAATTCAGGACCAGACCCTGTCTCAAAATAGTAAAAAAAAATCTATGGTTTTCAAAAAAAAAAATCTCTTAGTAAAGTAGGCATAGAAGGGAGCTTCCTTAGTTTGCCAAGGAGCATCTACCAAAAAGCAGCCACTAGCAGCAGACTACGAGGAAGAAGTCTGGATGCTTCTGCTAGTTTGAGGCAGGGCATGGCTGGTGGCGTCTGGTTCCTGATGGTCTTTCTCATCATACTGGAGTCTGTGACATCCGAGGTGTCCAGACAGAAGAAAGGAAACTGTCTCTACCTGCAGACAGCACAGTCACTCACGTGGGATTTCTCAGGGAATCTGCAAAGATGCTACTGAAAACAAGAACTAAGTTCAGCGAGGCCACAGGATACAAAGTCAGGGCACAAATTTCAAAGCCCTACTTCTGATTGCTGGTAACCAGCAGCTGGACATTGCAACTAAGCAATCATACCATTTTTGTAATAACACCAAGCAGAGGGAGATACTTATGTACAACTACAAAGTATCACATACCAATGCTGAAAAATAAAGGAAGAGATGGAGAGACCTACGTCCATGGAGAAGTAGGCTGTGTCTGCTCGCTGCTGCTAGCACATCAGTTCTCCCCACAGCGATGACTCAGATCCTAGCAGGCCCTTCTAAAATGTCAACAAGTCACTTCTAAAAATCCCGATGGGAAGTAAAGAATCCTGAATAGCTGAAATAATTTTGAAAACTAATAAAATGCAACCACCCACAATATCAGAGTTCAAGACGCACTCATAAAGCTACATCAAAATACTTGGTACAGTAAGTCTCCAACCTATGGATTTCTCCCATTTGGAGAGAAAGTTTGTAAGTTGGGTTCATTCTGCAATCTGAGAAACTGAGTTTTATGCATCTTCAACACAGATATAGAATGTAAAGCATAAAAAATGCAAACAAAAAACATTCTGTGAATCAACTATTTCTATTTTTATAGTTACCTTAAAATGCTGATACAAAAAATGTTCATACTGCAAAGTCCATTCATATTTGTGAAAGTTCACTACTCACGTGATCCTAATTTGAGGACTTACTGTGCTGGCAAAAAGACACATAAGCCAATGGACCAGAAAGAAGACTCTATAAATAATCCTATATAAGTATGGCTAATTGATTTCTGGCAAAGTTTCAAGGGCAGTTTAATAAAGGAGTGAAACAGTGATGCTGCAAAGGTTAGATGTTCACATGGCAAATGAAATAGACCTCAACCCAGATATCTCACACTTTATTCAAAAAATGAAGGAGAAACTCCTTGCAAACTCAAGCTAGGTAAAGTTCTTAGAAATGAGGCAAAAATGCCATCTAGAAAAGGAAAAATCGTGCATTGGACTCAATTAAAATTAACGCTTTCCTCTGCCCATGACACTGTGATAAGAATGAAGAGATAGCCGAAGCTGGAAAAGAAAAACTTTACGACATACATCTAATGATGGACTTGATACAGGGTATAGAGGGAGCCCTCAAAACCTAGCTGCGAGAACATTCAATGTTCGAGCACACATTTCATTAAAGATGGTATACCCACATACATAATAATTAAGTACATGAGAAGGTAAGCACTCTGGTTAATCCTTAGAGACATGTGAGTTAAAACTACAGTGAAATACCAGCACTAACTGCTATGGTCTAGATCTTGATGTGCTTTTTGCTAGCACAGTAAGAACTAAGGTACACACATTAAAGGCTGAGTTCCAGTGTGGTACAACAGGGAAGTGGAGGAAACTATGAGAGGTGGAGCCTGATGGGAGTCCTTGGGTAATTGTGGGTGTGTCACCCCAGGGACTGTGGGACCCAGAGTCCTTCATATCCCCTTTGCTTTCTGGTCATAAGGTGAGCAGTTTCTCTCATCCACATATTCCCACCATGATATTCGGTCTTACCACAAGCCTAAAGTAATAGCACTGACTGACTATTGGCTGAACTCTCCAAAACTATGAGCTAAAATAACCCTTTTCTCTTTACAAATTGAGTGACTTGTGTATTTTGTTGTAGTGATGGAAAGCTGACTGATACACATCAAGTAGCTAATTTTTAATGTAGTGTCTTGGTCAAAACTTACAGAACTAACAATCTCAAGAAGTGACAAGATTGCTGAGAAACTGCCAGCCCCATTTGCTGCTGGTAGGAATGTGAAATGGGATGACCACTACGGAAAGCAGTTTGGCACACACTTGTGTATGACACAATACCACTCCAAGAAAAATAACATCTGTGTGTTATTTTACCCAAAACCTGTGTGTAAGGGTTTGTAATGATGTGATTCATAATTGCCAGAAACTAGAAACAACCAAAAATGTCTTTCAACTGGTGAATGAGTAAACAGAGAAATCTATATGTCAGATTACGACTCAGCAATTAAAAACCTGAACTACTGATACACAACAATATAGTGAGTCTCAAATGCATTATCTCAGGGAAGAATGTGAATGAATGAAAAGGCACTTTGATTCCATTCATGTGACAATCTCAAAGCAAAGCTGTGGGGATGGAGGGAGGGCAGGGGACACTGGGCTGGGGTGGGAAGATGAAGTGAGAGGACAGCTGGCAGAGATATGCTGAATCACTGCAGTATCTTACATGAGATTACAGGGCCTAACATATCAACTTAGCTCTTCTCAACTTAACTTCCCAGAAGATTTTATATCACTCACCCTTTTCCTCCCCTCCCCAACTTCTGCACACTTTACCCCTCTGCCTCATTCTTGTCCACCCGCCATGCATCTTTTTGTTAATCTGCTCAGCTGAACTCCTGTATTGAAACACCTTCCTCACTCACCACCTCATGAACCATCTCTAAAATTCCAACGCGGTATCTGATTCCTAGTCCAAATATTAGCTTTGTGATATAGTCTTCTCTCAGCCCCTGGCTCTTACTGAATGCTCTCTCCAAGAAACGTAGATTCATGTCTAGTTTCTGCCACCAGCTACGTGATCTGGGTCAAGTCACTTACTCTTCCTGTGCCTCTATTTTTCAATCTGTAAAATGGAAATAATAAGTATTCTGTTTTGCAATGCTGTTGAGATAATTGAGATAAAACATGAAAACTGCTCAGAAGGACACCACACGGAGTAACAAAACACAAACATGACGATGGTGGTGGTGAGGATGGTGTGGTAACTGTGATGGTGGTGACGGTGGTGATAGTGACGGTGACGATGAGGCTGATGGAGAAGAAAGCGGTGGTGCTGAAGATGGTAGTGGTGGTGGCGATGGGGATGCTGGGGATGGAGACAATAATGATGGTGGTGACAGTGACAGAAGGGATGATAATAGGGATGGTCGGGAGGGTGATGAAGATGCTGCTGATGGTGGTGGCCGAGATGAGAATGGAGACCGTCACGGTGACAAGAATCCCTCGGATGTCAGCTTCTCCACTAATCTGGATCATACTTCGCAGAGATGGCCTTCTCTCAGAGGGCTTCATTGTTTGCCCAAGTGGGTATCAGTGACGCAAGTGCGTGGAGAGCTTGGCGGATGAGCGCTGTTGTGCCGGCCTTGCTGTTGAGGGGGCCCTGTGTTTAGCTGAAGGGCTGGAAGAAGTAAGGGAAGCCGTGTGAAGAAGCTGGGCACACACACCAGGGCTTGCAGCCATGGCAGAGAGTGAGGCAACATGGAGCCCCACGAGGATACAAATCAGTCAAACAGTAGACCAGACTGGAGTCATAGGAAGAAGAATCCTGCGGGGTATTGGCCTGAGATACAAGCAGTGAAGTAAAGAGGTAGAAGAACTCCAGGGTGTATGTTAGAGATAGATTCGGTGAGATTTTAAGATGGTCGGGTATTATCAATGAAAACGAAGGAGATAATGAACAAAGGAAGTCATCCAAAAAGACAAGCTCCAGCTCCTGGAACACAATAGAACCTGTTTTCAAGGTTGTGGCAACTCACAGGGAGTGGGCAGGGGCAAGACCAAGAGACTGGGTCTGAATATGCTGGTTTGTGATGTGTGGAACTGGCCAATGGGGACATCAGGTCACCATAGTGATGTGAGTCTCAGTCCCAGAACCACTGAGTCCTCTTTGCTTTCTCTCTCAAGCACTTCTTTCATCCCCTTGTACTTCCCACTACCACTGGCCTCATGCCTAGAAGCTGCACCATGAAAACAGCCTCACAACTGAGAAATCTCGGCATCCCTGGGCCTCGGTTTCCCTGTTGGCCTGCAGGACCCACATCCACTCCACACTCTGGGAGAAGATGCAGCACCTCACGAATCTCCCTCTCCCCAGGGCTGCTACTGGGTAGGTACCCAAGGAACGGCAGCAGCATTATTCAAGTCTCCATTCTGGTTTCTCTCCTTTAGATGGAGACAAATGCTTATGACAAGGCTTGGTACACAGTCAGCACTGGATAAAAATTGACCACTGCCACTGAGAACCGGGGTCGCGTTGTGGTTAAGGGTGTGAGTGTCAATGAACTGGCACCATTTATACTCAAACCCCATTTTACACCTTACCGCCAAGTAGGCATTTGGTAAGTTCCTTCATTTCTATGCCACTCCACCTCTTCAACGGGAAAACAAATTTAACAACGATACCCACTGTCAGGGTGTGGTGGGCAGAATAGCAGCTTACCAAGAATTTCCATGTAATCTCTGGGAACTGTGTATGTGCTGGTTGTATGACCAAAGGGGACTGATTATTAATCAGTTGGTTTTCAAATAGGGAGCTCATCCTGGATCCTCTAGAGGCCCAGTGTGACCACAAGCAGAAGTAAAGAGACGACAGGTGAGTAAGTCAGAGGGAGACGTGACTACAGGAGAAAGCGTGCCGCTGCTTTGGAGACAGCTGAGAGGCCAGAGCCGAGCAAGAGTGTCTCCTCTGAGAGCCAGGAAGCCAGAGGAGGGGTTTCTCCTCCAGCGCATCCAGAAGAGGACACAGCCCCGTGGGCATTTGGATTTTAGTACAACCCTTGTTGGACTTCTCACCTCCAGAACTAAAAGATAATTGCATCTGTGTTGTTTTAAGTTAGTAAATGTGGTCACTTATGACAGCAGCCACAGAAGCCTAAGACTTTAATAAAAGAAAGGTTTCAACATCATACTGGAAGGTAGATAAGAGGTCAGTAGCTCTGTTTTATACTAATGATGAGATTGGTGATCGTCACTTCTTTTACCAGCTCCATAGTTCTTGTCCATTTCCATATCAAGTCACAAAGCCACAGCTGTATCTCCAACACTCACAGGAGCCTAGACATTAGATACAGATGGAAAACAGTCTCTCACCCCAAGGAGTTTACAGTTCACGGACAACAGGGCTTGTAAACAGCTAATTATGCTACGAACAAAAGCTCTGTCAAGAAAGTCCAAGGGCTGTACTTCCTGGTGCTCCTGGCTCGGATTCCTCCAGAGCCATTGTGAAAAAGGTGCATTGGCAGAGTCAGGATTAATCCTCCTTGGTTTCCTGGTATGACATTTGCATTTCTCATGGGGCTCCAGTGCTATGTGGGAGAGCTGAGCATGGAGCTGAAATTCAAGCCCAGTGTGAACCTTAGACTTGTTCCAACAAGTGCATTCCAGAGGGTCAGGGAAGCTGAAGAAGACACCCAGTGAAGAAGTCAGGAGCTGCAAGACTTGCACCCTACACTTGGTTTCAAATATTTATTTTGAAACTCCATTGTACCTCCTTCTCCTCAAATGAGGTACAAGTAAGTAAGAAAAACTAGAAGCCAGGGCTATGGGCAACAGTGGTGTAGACAACGGAGACTGAGAAGAAAAAGAGAGAAGGTAGAATTAAAAGTCCATTCCACTCTTGGTGGTGTCTTGAGCTCTCTTTTGATGGCAGGACTGGTCAACACACACACACACACACACACACACACACACACACACACACACGCGCGTGCGCACATGCATACACACATACACACACATGCATGGATACCCCTTGTCCTTCCACACCACACACATGTACTCTTTCACACACCCAGCCTCATCCTCTGTCCCCTCCCATGTCTCTGCCAGTCTCAGCCTGGGAAGGGAGAAAAGGCAAAGCCAAAAATGAACGACACCTTCAGCTGTTTGTGTTCATTCATTTACTCAACAGACTTTCATTACACAAGCCCAGGGCATGCCAGGTACAGTGCTGTCCAGGTACTAGAGACAGACAGACAGACAGACAGACAGCTGCATGAAAGGAGCCTTCTGTATGACAGGAAGCAAACAAGAAAGTCACAATCGTGCCAAGAGGCCCGGGCTGGGACTGCAGTGAGCACTCTCCCACCGAGAGAGATGAACACAAGTCCTCTGTAGGAAAATGGATGCCCTGGAGACCACACTGAGAACTGAGATAAATCAGACACACAGCTTAAATAGCTCGTGGTTTCTCTTAGATGAGAACCCAAAGTAGAAGTAAATGAAGAACAAAATGAAATAAATGACAGATAGTAGGAAACAGGGAGACAGATGTCTTGCAAATGGGAGGGGGACTAAGAGAGAGAGGAGTCAGGGACATGAAAAGAATCAGGAGGCGTCATGTACATGTACCAGCTCCCCTGTTGAGTGTCACCATTGTGTACTGCAAAGATAAACTCATAAAAATAAAAGGACTACCACGAGCACAGCAGCTGCTGAAGGAGATGAAGGACAGGAGGACGGGGGAGCTGGTGGGGCAGCTCACAAGAGGAGGCACCTGGATTAGAAAGCAAAGCAAGGTAAAGCCAGGAGCCGACTGCCTCCTGCCTGTCCCTACACTCTGAGCTCACAGGGTCTCCCACTAATTGTGTACACCACACTCCACACCGCAGGCCCAGACCTCAATCCCAAAGCCACTGCGGCAGAGGGCTGGCCGTCTTGGGAGCAGGTAAACCTCACTGTGCCTCGCTAATGGGGGGAGGAGGAGCCCAGGCTCTGAGTGCGAGTTCTAGCTCCACCACCAAGTGGCCATATAGCTTTGGGCAAGTTGCTTTCTGAGTCTGTTTCCTCATCTGCAAAATGGGACACACTGAAATCTTGTGAATAGACTGCAATGGACACGGATCTCATAGGGATCCTGCACTGGCATTCCACAGATTCCAGGTGAGAACACCCATGTGCGTATGGAGTGGCAGACAGACTCATTTCTGAACTTGCTCTTGCATCTGGGGCATCTTTCGCAGTTCCAGTCTCCATCGGCTTTCCAGAAGTGCACGAGAGTCTGCACCTGGGACAACTAGCTACAGCCTTCACCAGCCTCTGGTGAGTCCACCTGAGGCAGCCTGGCTTTCCTGGGACAGTGCCGTGGTTAGCCACAAGCCTGCTGTAGTGCAAAGAGCACTGCCCAGCTGGCTCCAGTCCCAGCTCAGCCCCTGGCCTGTCACCAAGGGCCAGAGATTCCATGCAGGTTCCCTCACAACAATAGTGAAACTTCTGGGTCTGTGGGGAACCTCATTTTTTTCTAAGTATCTTAGCAAAAAACCCATGTCCTTTAAGCGACACACTAGGATCTGACGCTTTGTCAGATTTTGTCCATCTTTCTTCTCCTAGAAACTGAAAATTCTTTCATAGGCCTGAAAGTCTTGCCTCTGAGGATCACCCCTAGCACCCAGCAACCCCGCTGAGCACACATCAGCCATGGATGCCTTTGACTGAGTGGAATGGACAGAATTTGGGTGAATGAATCACTCTGGAGACATTTAGCTTTCACATTAGCATCTGTCTCACTGGCTCCCGACTCACCTCATCCTAATCCAGGAAATGACTAGACTGTCATCCAGGGAGAGGCCTGCAGTGCTATGGAACTATGCTTAGCACTCCAAGCACACCTTGTCTGAAACGTGCTCCGCAGCATGCATACCCAGCCAGCCTCTCTATCCCCACAGCACCCAGAAGGAACATGGACATGGAGTTAGAGGGGGACACGTGTCCTGGCTGTGAAGACAGGCAGATCACTTCCCACCCTAGAGCTTCTGTTCTCCCAGCTGTACAATGAGATAGACAGAAATGCCTGTGGCGTAGTCTTCTGGCTCACATCGAAGAAGCAAAGTTGGAAAGTTCTTTGAAATGTCAAATATACCGGCTGAGTCCTTGTTCCTGTCAGCACGTTCTGTCAACAAAAATGAATCTTCGGGGGCCGGGGATTTAGCTCAGCGGTTCTGGTGCCTGTCTTGCAAACACAAGGACCCAGACTCAATCCTCGGTAACCACATACCATACTGAGCGTGGAGACTCATGCCCAGCAGCAATCAGTACCGCATACCACAGTGCCGGGCATGGTGGCTCACACCTGTTATCCCAGCACTCGGGAGGCAGAAGCAGGAGGATTGCTAGGATGTGAGTTTGAGGCTGAGCTCAGGGCCAGCCTGAACTACAAGGTGAGACCCTGTCAAAAAAAAAAAAAAAAAAGAAAGAAAGAAAGAAAGAAAATGAATCTTTGGGCCATGAACCCTGCAGTGGACCTGATTACCACTCACCCAGACAGACTCTGAGGCTAGAGGAATCAAAAGGGTGCAGACTGCAGGGCTGGTGAGAGAGAAGCAGCTGGTGATGAAGAAAGAAAAATCTCTTGCTGATATCACAGGCTGGCCAAGAGCACATAGGCAGTGCCGTGGGTGACCCAGGACCAGCTGGGGACCCCGTGAACAAAGGAATTAACAATGCTGCTTTCAGTGGCTCTGCAGCCACTAGGGCAGGTTCCAACCTCAGGCTGCCCAGACAGAGGATCTACGGTCCTGCCTGGAGACTCAGCCCAAAGGTCAAAGGTCAATTTAACCATGAAGCTACTGCTTAGGACCTTTGTGCCTTTGTTTTGAATTAATCAGTCTGTTGTTCACTCATCAGAGCAGTAAAGAAATTTTATTTGCAATTCTTTCAAAATCCAGCTCCCCCTCATGTACCCACATTAGTGAAAACAGAATAAAACCTGTGGTTCTGGCTCAGCACCTTCTTCACATGGTCAACTCTTTTAAAGGACTCTGTTTTTGTAAGCAATCATTTATTGAGTGCTATTCATTCAACAAACATGTCATGAATGCCTACTGCACCTGTGCTCCTGTGCTTGGTATAAGGGACACAGACATGAATAAAGCCCAGACCAAGAACTCGAAAAGTTCCACAAGGGAAGTCGGAGGTCAACACTGGTTAAGATGGCTGCTGGCAGAAATGCTAATGGCCGTAGATGACATCCAGGGTGAGAGGCTACCAATGCAACATAGAGGACAAGAACTGCCTTCAGGCCTGCAGAGAGTGGAGTTTCTCATGGTGACATTATTGTCTCACAGTAGCTTTAAGGGCTAAACAACTTGGACATGCATTCATGTACATGTATCACAATGGTAGTAAAGGAGTACAGACCACGCTGCGGGTGTGAGACCCTGGTCCAGGCCCCCGTCCTTGTGACTCTCGTGAGAGATCGCTCTGTGACAGAGGCACTGATGCCTCTGCTGGTGCTCTAGCCCAAGGAAGCCAGAGCAGGAGCTGAGATAGGACAGGAAGGAAAAGGCAAAGGCCCCCCAGTGGACTCACAAGCTTGTGCCCATGCTATTAGAGTCCAGGGAACTGGGCAGAGCTGGGCACTGTGGGCCTCAACCTCCATGACCCCATGTCCATGCTACAGCCCTGCCCTCGGGTGCACTTTTGTGGCTCTGAGGGTAAGATTTGGGCTTTAGATAATAATTGCATAGATTTGCTCAGTAAACACAGGGTAACCATAGGATAATTACATGTTCTTACAGAGATGGGGCTCAGTAATTACCTTCAGTGGCCCCAAAGTATTATTTAACACATATTCTGGTTTATAAGACAGAAATAATGATGAATTTGCTTGGTAATTACACAGCACTTACCCACTGCATATCCTGCCAGTAGCTGGGGCTTAGCCCATCATTAAGAGCTAGCTGGTTGCTTTGGTAAGTAAGTTCTTCTTATTGGCCTCTAGGCACATAAAGCCTTATTAAAACATCATTAGTGACATTTTTCCAAAGGGTAAATACACACGTCCAAGTGAGAAGCCAACTTTCCTCGGGCCGATGCTTCATTTCTGTCTTTCCAACAGGAACGAGCCCTGATCTGAGTGCCAGCCAACTCTGAGTGGCTCCTTGATGAGCAGACAATGTGAGAGCTACCCTGGCATGGGGACTAAAAGGAGTCACCACTGTTTTCAAGGCCACGGCCATTCTATAACTCACTAAATGGTCTTGCCCAGTTTAGGAGGGGTGCTCGGTCTGGCTCTACCACCATGCAGTGGGCTGGGTCAGCAGATTGAGTGCCAGGGCAAGCCACAGCCTCTGGATGGTCTCACTGGCAGCATCATGAAGGTCCTCCTAGGACAGGTCCTCAGAGCCCCACAGTGAGTTGGGATGGGGGCTGTCTGGGGTGCACACAGGAAGAGCGCACATATCAGATGCTGGACTAGGGCGATGCAAGCACAGAACTGGCCCCTTTGTCCTTGACAGGGAGCCATGGGGAAACCACCCCCCTCATTAGTCCAGAAGGCAGTAATTTGGGGGCCATGGCTCTGCTCTAACTGCCTTGGCTCAGCCACATGCACCAGAAGAAATCAGCTCTTTGTCATCAGTAGGGAGCCAAGGAGGGTACTCAGCCATTATGGCTGGTGGGCAGCAGAATGAGTGGTCCCTCATTACCATCCCACCCCAGTGCAACCCACCCATATCTGGGGCAGCCATTCAATACCAAGACAAACTCCATTCCAAATTCCAAATGCCAAGGCAAAAGGCCAGTCCCAACTGCCTGTTTCTTCTGTAATTAACTCCAGGACTCTGATTTTGGCTTGAGAGATGACTTGAGTTAGATGGAAGCCGGGAGGGAAGAGACGGGAGAAGCTTGGGGTTAAAGTGAGAAGGGCTGGGTTCAAATCCTATACTCTTTACTGGCTATGCAATCTTTGCAGCCACTACTGTGAATTTGTTTCTTCACCGGTAAAACCATCAGCCCAGAAATTGTACATATCTTTCAATGAAGTTCTGGTACTCAGCCCAACGCCTGCCACCATTAAATCTATAACTAGTATTTTAAATCCATTAAGATTAGGAACTGCATCATATGTTTCATGTACGTGAATTTCTCCATTACACTGGTAGAAAACAGAGAGAACACATTAAGAGCATTAAATAACAACTTAAATAGTACAAGAGATTTTGCTTCATGACCCTTGCAATATTATCACCTGTCCCTGGAGTGATACCCAAGCCAGGGATGTGTGCTCTCCACCTCTACCATCCTGTTTGTGAAAATCTTGCCTGATGCATGTGTATTCAGCAGGATTTGAATACTGCTTAACAGATTAGATTCTCAACTGAATAATATGCAAGATGTTACCATATCCATCTCGGATATCTCATAAGCACAACTTCTTTGTTGGCTTGCTATATAGCTCCAGTCATTTTTGATCAGGAAAAAGGCTAAATTGTGTTGCCTAATCATAAATTGGAACCTACAGAATTACCTTAGGTCTGTACTACTGATAATACAATTTAACATGAAGTGATTCCCTTGTATTCCCTATGGTTGTGTGCTGAAATGGAAAATACAATCTCTTACAGTAACTTTGATATTCCCATCTTTAAGGTAAAATGGAATCATAGGAAGATGATATTCAAGTCTGAGGTGTGTTAACATTGGTCCAAACATTGCTGAACTGTTTTATGGCATATCATCTTGCTGCATTGAAAAGAAAAAGATTCATATCTGGATTTTAAAGAAGTTTGTAGGTATAATTAGGTATAATCTTAAATACTTGGTGCGATGTTTAGAGGAGTTTCCAAGGAAATTCCAGTTTCACTGATTTTTTTGCCTTTCATTTCACCTTGAGCAGCTTGCCCTGCTGCATTTGAGTTCTTTCCAGGGTCATTACCAGAGACATGAAATGTAAGTGTTGTGAATTGGAAGCACCCAACAAAAATAGCTTTTATCCATCTCAGTCCTCTTTCCAAACAACTACTTCTGTTGGTCAAGGTCAGGAGACTTGATTACAATGCAGACCTCTTGACTCCCAGCTCAAGTGCTGGTATCGGCATGGCAGCTTAAGCCAACAAAAACTTGTTACAGAATCAGACAGTGAGCAGAGTGCTTGCCATGCTGTGTGGTGTAAGAGACATAGAAGGCACTGGCCACCAACAGTGAACAAAGGTCCCACTAGCCCAAAGTACAGTGGATATTGGCTTTCTGCTTGACATAGGTGACACACATAAATCCCAAAGCCAACTATGAAGGGCTTCAATGCTTAAAATAAGAAGCATGGATCGGGCTTGGAAATCCTGGAAATCCTGCATAGCAACATCAGGGTTGTAGACAGAAGCTTGAGCATGAATTTGGCCTTGAGAGGCAGATTGGGCCTGCTGACATCCCCTGTCCTATGCTCCATCAACCTTACTCTTGTCAGATTTTGATATTCTTTGAAGACAAAACTGCTGGGAACACGTGACCCAGGCCCAAGAAACAATGTGCAACTCCCTCTTGACACCAGTGATCAGTTTATGTGTGAGCACACTTGTTCCCAGATGACTAACCCATGACTATTGCAGGACTGCAGCTTGGGAAAGAAGTGATGTCCCTCCCCAGGAAGGGTGCTCAGCCAGCCTGCTTAGAACTGGAGCCAAGGTAGAAAAAATGGTCTAGACTGGAGAAACCGATAGATGTCAGGTCCTGAAAAGAGCATTCGAACTCCTGGATCCAGCTATCTCTAACTTTAAAATCAAATAGCCCTAGATTTTAAGTTACATTACTCAATAATTTTTTACTCAATAGCTTTTTGCTTAAAGCCTGTTGGAGGTACTTCTCTCATTTGCAAAGGAAAGAGACTGAACAGCCATGGAGAATGATTGACAGAAGGGATAAGAATCTTCGGAGTCTGACTTGTAGACCTCAGGAGCCACGGAGAATGGGAGAGGACATATTACACAGCCCCTGAGAGACAGCAAGAGGCATTTGGACTTGCACTTGAACTTCGGGAAGCACAAGTCAGAGCTGCAAGTGGGGGAGCACTTGTCCAGATCCGCTAGGCAGCTCATGAACAGGCTGGTCACCATTCTCCCATGCGGGGAAACCCCACCCAGGGCCAGATGCTGCACATCTGTGGTTAGCATTCCTCCTTTAAAGATTCTTCCCCAGGTGTGCCCCGCATTCCCCTCAGCTGTAGTCGGGGTGCCGCACGCCTTCAGTGAGCTGCAGTCGTCTGCCTGCTCCAGGCAGGCTTTCAGGGAAGCTGACTCATCTCCTCTGCCGCCGCTCCGGGGGCTGCACACCTGTGCCCCAGCATGACTTCAGAAGGAGAAGACACAAAGCAGGCTGGGTCGGGCACCAGCTGCCCTGCAGATGGGCAGCTCTGCCTGGTGGACAATCGGCCCTTGGGACCCCCCCCGGGCTCCTCCTCAGTGGAGGAGATGAATTGGAAACATATCTGGTTCCGAGTGAACCCCCACTTCTCTCCGTGTCCACACGCTATATCCTTCAACTGCTGGCAAGTGCAAGGGGCTCAAAGACGCTCTGGTGGTGAAGAAACTTCGATGGCGGAGATGCAAACGTGTCATGCCCACATGTGACGGTGAGAATTCAGCACACGTGCTCCACAAGAGGGAACAAAACAGGGAAACAAGGAGAAGGACTCGAGCCTGCCCCACCCCCACGTGGAAGACGGTGCAGTGAATTCCTGTGGATTCCCGTGTCAAAAGCCACTTTGCTAACATGATACAGCCTGGAAATAGACCATGCCATGTTACATATTAATTACTAAATAAATAATGTACACTTTACTCCAGATGAGACGTATAAGATTTTCAAGAGTGATTTTCACTTTGTCTGAACTTTGCTCTTAGTCACAGTTTTTTCTACTGTTGTGATTTGTTTTGGGGGGGCAGAGTCTCACTGGCTGTCCAGGCTGGCCTTGAACTTACCCTCGAAACTTCCATTCTCCTGTCTCAGCTTCCTGAGCGCTATGGGCTAGGATTTCAGTGCACCCTTTCACACTTCGTTCTCATGACCAATTTTTAATCTAATTCCCACGTGAACTGTGGCTCCACATCAGGTGAAGGGCGCCAAGCCCAGGAAGGAGACGTCCGACAGTGCTGGGTTTAGAGCTCAGCTGGCCACCTCCCTGCCCCGCTCCATCTGTCTCTGAGACGCGTTGACAGGGTTGCCTTGGCTCATGGCCGTCATGCATCAAGACCCCAGTGATGGTTGTTCCGCAGTAAGACCCCAGTAAACAGCAAAGGTCTTCATTTCTCAATCAGAGTCGATATGTAGTACAGGGGATCAAAGTGTTGCCATGGGGACTTTGTACAAGTCGCTACGTCTCTCTGACTTTGATTACATCTTCTGTGAGAGATAATGAGATGGTCCCCAGCATGAGAACTTGGCATGTGTTAGAGTTTTTGTGACTCTTATAATTTAAAATAAATACAAAATGATAGTAATGCTTACCTGGCAGGGTAGTCTCGAGAACCGTTTGTGTCAACAGAAATGGGCTGAGGCAGTGTTGCAGGTTCTGGAGAACAAACATGAATAAGATATTGTGTTGCTTATCTGATGCCCCTGGCTGGGAGGCTTAAAACAACAACAATCTATTTTCCACGGTTCTGTGGATTACTCAGTGGTTCTGCTGGTTTCACCTGGTTCCCTTACACATTTTCACCCCAGACGGCTGGGTGAAGAGAGCTTCGTCAAGTTCTTCAGCTGCGCTCATCGACTGTGCAGCTCACAGCCCAGGACACTTCAGGGCGTAGCCTGACTGTTCTGTCAGCTGTGCCGTGTGGCCACCTGGGGGCCCTGGACTGTTGAGAAAGCTGACTGGCCCTGGTCACTCAACTTCGGGGATGAGCCCCAAGCACTGAGACCGGTGAGTGGGTGGACCAGGCACGGCTTTAACAGCCTCCCTCTCTGTTACGTGCGCTTGGCAGTGTCATTCACCACACTTTGAATCATAGCTTCCAGAACTGCTGCAGAAAGGGGCAAAGTGGTAGGTAAGTGTGTCTGAGGGGAGGAAGAGAATTTTGAGGGACGATTCAAGGTAATATGTCTTTTACTGTGACAAATGAACAAAAGCATTCACTATATTTTGATCACCTGCTGGATGGACTTTGATCTCTTTGTATGTATCTTGTATAATGCTCCTCTGACCCTCTCTTCTCCTCTCCTCCTGTTCTCCTTCCATCCATTAATCAGCAATTGACATGGAGCAGACAGAGCCAGAAACAAGCAGGCTGGTGTGTGGAGCTGCTCAGAGCAGACAGGTATCTGCTGCTCAGCAGCCTCGAGGTGCCTCCTTCTGCAGGACTCTTGAAAATTCTCGAAAACCCCTTGGCAGTGACTGCCTGTGATGTTGAACTAGCTCTCTAAGCACAAACAGATCGCATGGGCAGTCCAGCCTCCAGTGCTGCGGCTTGGAGCTTTCAGGGTCATAGGTCGCTGAGACCAGGAGTGTAGGAGAGCCTCGGGCCTCCAATTTATGGGCCAGCAACTCTCCCAGCTCCCTCCCACCCATAGAGATCTGCACCTGGGTTAGAGCCCAGCAGGTCCGGCAGCCACGCCCTGAGCAGCTCATCGTGGGAGGCCAGCTTCCCTCTTCAAGAAGAATCTGATGCTGGTCTCCCTCATAAGACCCAGCTGTTTCCAGCAGGTGCCTGCTGCGATGGGGCTGAGAGAACTGACCCAGAGCGTGATCCCCACTATGGCTCAGGGACAAGCCTGTCCCCTCTGCTTCTGCCCTTCCAGAACTGCAGAGCTCCAGTGGCCTGCAGCCCGGGCACTGGTGATCTTTCACGCTGCTCCTCCCAGCCCAGGAGAAGCTCCCACGGAATGCTGACCCAGGAATACCTCCGTCGTCCTTGGCCCCCGGCCCACCCACAGTTTTCCCAGAGATCCTGCTGCTGCCACACCTTAAAACCACCCAGCAAGCAAAGTGAGGAGCCCCTGGTCCTCCCTGAAGCCAGAGCTTGGGGGCTGCAGGGGAGCTTGACTGAGTTTATCCATTGCCTCTCATGTGTGCAGCTCAGCCTGTCCATCTGAGAAGGAAGGTTGATGAGTCAGGGCTCTCAGGCTGGAGGGAGGTGCTCCCGAGGGAGGAGGACACTGGCTGGAGGAGGCCCTGCGAGTGGGAGGTAGGGACAGTCATGGGACACCAGCAGGCCGCACACGGACCCATCAGGACACTGTGGCCATCAGAGAGCCTCCTTCCTGTTGGCTCCTAGAAGAACCATAGAGAAGTTCACCTCGGGCCCAGTGTGTGACAGAACCTGGACACAGAGGGAGTGTCGGCTACCCAGGTCCCATCAGAGCCCCATCTGGACCCTGGAGGCCAGCAGGGGTGATGCCCACATCTTGGCCACTCCAGAGGCAGTAAGGGAACTTGAGAAACACCTGCTCCTACAGGCAGGACCCTTGCTTACTTCCCCAGCCTCCCTTCCCTCCCAACATTTGTGAAAATCAGATGTGAACCCTCAGTCCCAGAGACAGCTGGCTGGGAGCAGCCTGTGCTCTGTGACACAGCGGGGCCTGCCTACCAGGAGAGGTGGCCTGGCAAAGACAGGGCAGGGCAGGAATGCTGGCAGTGAAGTCTCAGCTAAACACACCCTCCACTGCCACCTCCCTAGCATTTGCATTACTTGATGCCAGCTTGGAAACTCTTCTCTTCTTGCCTGGGAGTCTCCCGGGCCCCGAGCTATCCTCCACCTGTACATTATCTCAGACAGAGCTAGGACTCAGCAAGTCATAAATAATGGTAAAAATAAAGACTCTTCAGTGGGTGCTGAAATAGCTCAATAAATCAGACTAATTAGACATCTTCCTGCTCCGGCGGAAGGGAGCAGTCGTGGCAGGAACAGCTGTGTCCTGCTGGTCCAGGGTCTGGGGCTGAGCACTGGTCCAGCCTCAGGCCATAGAACCCCTGTGACCATTGTCTCCTGGCCCTGCAGTGAGGCCCAGCTGTCCTCTCTGGCTCGGCCTTTTATCTCCTAGCTTCTAATTCTCAAGATTCACCAGCACATGTGCTTCACTGGAGAACAGGAATACTTGGTGCTAGTAGCTAAAATGTCTTCCTAGGCAGCCCTGCTGCTCCAGATTCACCCTGAGAAGACTCTGTAACTCCCATCACTTACCACTTGGACATGAGGGACAGGTCCACCTCTGTGTCGCAGCAGGAGAGAAGGGGCCTGAGCTCCTTGCCTGGTGCTGCAGCAGCTCACCCTCGCTTGACATCACTGTGCACATTTTATATACAAGTCCCATGAGAAGGGAAACCTGGACCTTTGACACCATGTCCTCAGTACCAGGGCAGGGGCTGGCTGATGGCAGGCCATTGATGGATGTCTACCTGGGGGGGATGGGCATGGAAGGATCTCCTATCAAAGGGGTAAGTGGAGGTCTAACCACAGGCATGTGGGGAGCAGGCCAGCATGCAGCCCTTACACACCACTGGCCCCAGGGTCCGTGAGGGTGTGTGATGAGCGTTGCAAGTGAACCTGCACCCCTGTCTGCATATGCATGAGCATATTCACCATGCCCAGACCAAGCTTCCCAGTGGCAGAGATTTGGTGACGGTCAAGTCAGGAACCGGGTCAGAGCAGGTCAGGACTTCAAGTCAGCTCCATCCACTTACAGGCACTGGGCTGCTTCCTCTGAGTCGTCCTCCAGCTGAGCACTCGCCAACTTCTCCAGGGTGTCTACTGTCCTTACTAAATCAGAGCCTCTAAATCCACTAAGTCCTACCCGAGACTCTGATCCATATCCCTTATCAGACTCCAAGAAGAGCTTGGCACTAGAACTCCATGAGCCACACACACAGCAGTCATTATACACATATGTCCAGTGAATAGCATAGAGAACACAGCCATAGATGCTGTTGAGAGAAAGAAAGAACAATTAAAACAGAGAAGTCAAAACACCCCTGTTTGGCTGAAATCCTCCTGTCACAGGGTCCATTTTTATTATTCTTAATATTTTCAGTCCTTCACAAAGGTTTTTTTTACACCACACTAGTTCTATGAATGAAGAAAACAATTGGCTCGTAACCTATAGTTTCCTGAGTCATCTCGAAAGATCTTGCTACAATTTAAATGCTCCTTCCAAAATTCACATTGAAATTAATAGTCACAGTGATGGTATTGAGTGTGAAAACGTCAAGTTGGGGCCAGACCCCAAAGTCACTGCCTTTGGGAATGGATTATTATGGTTATCAAGGGAGTAGACTAGTTACCGAGGCAGAAGGTTTCTGACTTTAAAAATGGGTGAGTTCGGCCCAATTTGCACTTCCTGCCCACCATGCCCCCTTGATCTTTCTCCCTGTTAAGGTAACTCTCAAAAGCCTTAGCCATGTGCAGATTACTTTTAGACTTCCTGTCTTCCAGAGCCATGAGCTAGATAAACCTAAGCTCTTTAAAATTATCCACCCTGTGGTGCTCTGTGATAGAAGCAGAAAACAGACTAAGATATTTTATCTGAACTTGTAAAACTTTTGATCAGTAGATACCTTGTATGATGTCAACCACACAAAATACCCCAAAACTCCAAGGAATAAATAATCCATGGTCTCATAGCTACTGGTACAGTACCTGATTGGGTGCTCAGGAACCAGTTCTAGAACTGTATGTATCCAAGGTTTTTACTGTCCTAAATATAGCCTCCAGGTACAAAGTATTTTTCATTTGTTATCTTATTTAATCTCATCTCAACTCCACAAAGCAACCGTAAGTATCTCCAGCCCACCAATAAAGAAACTAAGCTTCAGACTGTGTGTGGAACTTGCCCGAGATTCCACAGATACAAAGACTACAGACAGGAATTGAATTGCTCAACTCCAGAGTCTTAGTCATGATGTTTGATTCTACTGGGCTGGCTCCTTCTGCCAGAGACACCATGGCCTTGACACAGTCCTGGGGAGACCTGAGCCCCAGAGAAGCTCCTGGGAGAACTTCAGGCACATAGCAGTGCGGCAGGTGCCAGTTTGTCTCCCGACTTCTTCAAGGGGCCACTGATGCGGTCCCCATACTCCTGCCCACCCAGAGATGACAGGCGCAGATGGGACCATGAAGGAGAGGAGAGCTTTTGACTCACATGGGGTACCCAATATTTAAGCTTTATTCTTTCATTACATAATTTGGGTCCCTTCCAAATACAAAGATATGCATTTTATTCCCATCTTACAGAGGAAGAAAAGGAAACTTTGGGAAGTTGAAACTTGTCCAAGTTCACATAGCTGGTTGTCAGAATTAGGTTTTGAGCTCAGATCAACCAGCTCCCAAGCTCTTAGCTACTATGACTTCTTTGCTCACATTTCACAGAGTCTAGGAACTGCCAGCCAACATATTACTGTCAGTAGTGGCTATGATCATGGTGGCCATACAGTGAGTGCTTCCTGTGTCCAGGCATTGCTATCCTAACTGGATCTACCAGTGTTATGCAATGAGGACCACAAGCCACATTCTACTAACAGGGGAACTAACCTTAAGGGAAAGGTGAGTGGCAAAGCTGAAATTTCAACCCAGGCCCAGTTGGGGGCCATTTCAGCCCATTCCAACAGGTGCCTCCAATCCTGGTTCGCAGAACCATGGCATTGGCCTTAACCATACAATAAGTCCTGATATTCCCATCTTGACTTTGCCTTTGAGAATGAACACTGCACCTCTCTACTCTTGTACTATTTAGTCCTTTGAAACTTAGTGCCCCAACTTGATGTTTTCATACTCAATACCATCATCATGACTATTAATTTCAATGTGAATTTTGGAAGGGGCATTTAAACTGTAGTGCATCTTCTACTATTTAGTGCTTAGAAATGAAAGTGCAGGAAGATTACAGGGAAAATACAAGGATGAATGTGGATGCTTCTAATCTCCACTTGGTAGAGAGCAAGCACAAGACTTTTAAAATAAACAGACACTGTCAGGCAGCCCCTGCTCCCCCAGAACATACTGGATCAGAGAAACCAGAAGATGGGACATCAGCTCATGACCGGGCTGCATTGAGCAGGATCTGTTTGAAATCACCCCTCGAACCAGCTGCTAAGCAGCAGAAAGACAAGTAAACAGATGTGTTGAGAAAGAAATGCAGATGTGAAATGGAATGCCCTTCAGCATATAGATTTAGACCTCCTCAAACTACATTGCAAAACCTATTAAAAAACTGGAAAATGAATAATTCAAAGAAATGGCTCTAGGTGTTTTCCAGAAATAAGCGTATGACAGTGTTATCATTAGAATTAACATTGTCAGAAGGAGGCTTGCACACTAATTCAACTGGAAAATGCTCCCAAGTATAATGTAAGCAATCAAGGAAAGATAGTAATCACCCAGGTCTGCATGGATTTATGGTATGTAGTTCTCTGTTGCGTACATTGAGCTGCTTTACTCTTACCATAATCCACTGAGATATACAGGATTTTCAGTTACATATTTTAAAAGAAACTAAGGTTCAGAGTCCAGATTTCATGGATTCAATCATCTTCATCACTTTCTTGTCACTAGGACTTGACACCTGATATCCACAATTCAAAGGGGGAGGGGTAGATTTAGGCTCCCAGTTTGGAAAGAGTTTGGTCCACAGTGGGCTGGCTCCACGGCAGGGGAGCATGGCAGAGAGCAGCTGCTCACAGCATGGACAATAGGAAGCAGAGACTCCAGGAGGAGCCAAGAAGGGAGATAAACCCTGCTGGTCACACCCACAGTGACCCACCTCTTCCAACCAGGCCCCACCTCCTGACAGTAAGTCAGGTTTTAACCTCAGGTCCCCACTAGCCTGCAAGAGCCCCAGGTCTGAGGACGTGAGGCTGTAAGAGAACATGTACAGAAATTTGTGTAGGTGTTGTACTTTCTAGATGAGATGGGAAAAGGTCAGTTCCCTGATTTAAGAAGTTTATTGTTGGGATTATTGGCACAACGATTTGCAGCAGACTAAATGTCCAGAAAACCCCCCTGAAAAGCACGTCACATGCCTGACCTTCAGAACACCATAGCTTAGCCTTGCCCACCTCAGATGTCTCCAGAACGCCTCCACCCCCACTGTCGGGCAAGGTCAGTCAGCACAAAGCCTACATGACCTGTGTGAGGAGTGTGACAGTAGAGACTCCCAGCCTCTCCCCAACCTCCTGAGAGATGAGCACATGGCAAATTGCCAAATGGGGAAAAAGAATGAAAGTAAAAGTTCAATGAATGGTGTCTCGTGAACACGTGTCTCAGTACCACTGTGAAGATGAAGAATCGTAACAGGCCATCACAAGTCGTGGACCATGTTTATTGACAGCACGATGCCTCCCCAGCTTGGATCCCCAGAAGCTTTGAAAGGGTACCTCTAGATGTTGTCTTGTGCTTGTGCTCAGTGTCAAGGATGGGAGCAGGAATGAGTCCCCCAGGCTGTCGTGGAAAGGCACACGACAGAAAGAGCAGGAGGGAGAAAAGTAAATAGGACTTCTTGATGGAGTGCTCATGGTGTGGACGATTCCAGAGATTTGGGCCCGAACTTTCAGAGATGGAATTAGTATCAGGGGCTACATCTGGGAAGCCCTGGGAGAGATGGAAATTAGATTGACTTTCAGTGTGTTGAGTTTGAACAAATTCTCTCTGACAGGCAGTGATGTTCAGTGTACACTTGGACTCCAAGGCTGGGGCATCCAAGATAAGAGGGATGGAAAGTCAAAGGTCAGAGTTTGTACACAATAAATCCATGAAAGTGGGTGGGACTACCAGGGCGAAGAGTGTAGGAGAAAACCAAGTCTGAGGCATGCAGCTCTCCAGCAACAACGGAGATGATACCAGCAAAGGAAGCAGAGAAGGAATTTCCAGAGACAGAGGACTAAACCAAGAGGGCGCCCTTGGTGCCCTTATAATCCAAGGAAGGAGCAAATCAAGGGGAGAGAAGTCTGGTCATGGCAGCACAGGCCTCTACTCCCAGTCCTCTGAGAAGCTGCAGCAAGATCAAATATTGTCAGTCAAGTAATCAGCAACTTAGAAAAACTCTGTCTTGCAAATACGAGAAGAGGCTTGGGGTGTTTTTCAGTGAGAAGACCCTGGGTTCAAGCCTAAATAATGTCAAGAAGAAGAAGAAGAAAACAAAAGAAGAAGGAGGAGGAGGAGGAACAAGAAGAGGAACAGAAGAGAAAAAAATGAAAAGGAGAAGAAAGGGGGAGAAATAAGTACTTAGTTGTTTATTATGAATTATAGGCCAACACAAAGAACTGATCATTGGAGATGCTCTCAGGGTAGCACTGATCAGGGACTGGGGCCCAGTAGTTTCAGTAGAATGATAAGGCAGAAAGGACCGGGCTTCAACAGAGCGGAAGGAGATGAGACATGGAGACTACAGGCCACTCTTGCAAAGGACTTTGCTACAGAAAGAAATAAAGAAGTTGGAGTAGCTTGGAGAAGCAGCGTTGCAAGGTCGCTAGTTCAAAGGGATGGAATGAGTGCGTGTGCATTTGTGCATTCCATCTGCTAAACAGGGGAATCAGGGGGGCGGGTGGGGACTGAAGCACCTTTGATAGGCTGGTGTGAGGATGTGTCCAAATTGAACACTAGAGTACGGAGAGGACAAGCAAGGAGAATGGGGTGAGAGGCAGGATGCATGGCCACACAGCCTGCATCACTTTCCCTTTTCCTCTCAGGGCACATGAGTCAATTTTGAGGTTGCTGAGGTGAAGAAAAGCCCACCAGGTAAGTAAGGACAGGTTCTGTGACCACACGTGCCATCACTGCTGCCAGGACATGAGCACGGGGCATCTGAGGGCTGGCAGGAGGACTTTGCTCCTTTCTGAGACAAGAAACTCACAGCTCTCATCACTGCCCCACAGAGAGCTGTGCACACAGACATCACCCAGCCTGGTTGCTTTCAGTTCACAGGCAGCTGTGTTCTCATGAGCAGACTGAGACAGGATCTGTTTATTTTGGGTTAAGAAGAAAATGTTTATAATTCACAAAGCCAGTGAATGATCTCCTAGCAACTGCTTTATAGCTACTGCGAAATCATACTCTTGCTCTGGCTGACTCTTGCTCTGTCTCTTTCATCTTCTCTCTCTAACCCCCCAGGGGTCTTTTGTCAGTTTTAAATAACAAGCAGAATATTCTGAGGGCTTAATAAAAACTGAGAATCTCTCCCTGGGAAATGGATGGAACCTCACTCATGCTCACTCTCAATGTTGTGTGTACAACTCAAGGGGCTTCTAGAGTCCCCAAGACCTGGTTCAGAACATGGCCCTGCACCCACGTGACCCCTGTTCACGGGCTCTCTCCCACCCGAGCAAGCAGAGAAGTGACGATGGGGTGGTGGTGAGCCATGCAAAAACTTCACACACTCAGCTCCCTTCGGTCCCCCTCCTCCACCTCCCCACAGGACACACGCTAATCCCAAAGCATCCACACATGCTCAGCAGGATCTGATCTGGCTGCCGACTCTCACATTCCCACTTAGCTGGAACTCAGGAAACACAAACACTTTTAAGGGAAGGTCTCAGAAAACATCGTGAAAGCTGTAAGATGCCACAAAGCCTTCTAATCCCAACACTAACAGGTTGAGCCACCCCTGGGCATTGGCATCTATGGAGGCTAAGGAACCCCACTAGTCAGGGGCACAGGCTGA
>PVIR01007336.1:0-24574 GCA_004026965.1 Petromus typicus
CTTTGGTGATGTTCATTTTATTATTGTTATTTTTTTATCTAGAATTCTTTTGAAGACTTTACATAGTACTAGTTTTGTAGTCATAAATTTCTTTAGGTTCTCTTTGACATAGAAAGTATTTATGTCAATTTTAAAGGATACTTTTGCAGGATATAATAATCTGGTTGGCAATTATTTCCTTTTAGGGCATAGAAATTTCCATGCCAAACTCTTTTGGCCTTTAAGATTTACATTGAGAAACTTGCTCTTATTCTAATAGGATTGAAAAGTGTTGATCAGAGAAAAGACTTTCTGTTGCCAAAATGCCAGTTTGTATTGTAATTTTGGAAACAACACATCAAAGTTAAACCCAATCTAGACATCAAGTGTATGAAATTCTTCCTTGTCAGGACTTCTGGGGGGAAGTGTTGGAAAGGACTGTAAAACAATGTAAGGAAATGCAATTAATTCACTCTTCTCCATGCTTTCAAAGTGGATTTGAAGTTTTCTATATGAAGACCACCCATTTTGTACATTATTTTTCCAGTGATGCACTCATTAAAAGCATAGTAGTCAAAGAATAAGACTTGTACTTTTGACAGAAATTTAGCACTTCCAAAAGTTTGGACCATTCCTCATTACTCAGCAAGATTCCATCCATGATAGCAAGACTTGATTTAAACTCCTCAAATATCACCTCCATTTTGAAATAGACATGTTACTCATGGAGTTATGTTTTAGGCATAATATAACCATGACTGTGGTATACTTTTTGGTGCTACACAGGCAAACACAGACTACATTCTTCAGACTATTTATATAGTCCTGGGTTTGAGCATTACTACTTAGAAAATAGCAAGAAAAGTTGTTGTATGAGAAATGATGCTATTGAATTTTGATAAAGCTGGCAAGTTCTTGTAACAAGAACAGCCTAGGAAATACAGGTAGGAAAATAATATATTAGAATAGATGTTATTGCCATTAAGACTTCTCATGTATCATGTACTTAAATTTTTAAGCAGGCTGTCATCTTGTAATGCCAAATATTGTGGAATAGTCTGCAGTGCTAATAATACAAACAGAATGTTAATCTCTCTCCCATTCAAACAGTTTGAATTATTTAAACTATTTTCACTCAGTGTAACTCCCAATTCATACTCTGTCTTTGCTCTAATCTAAATCAACCTCCTCATGCTCATACTTTCTGTGTAGGCTCCTTTTTGGTTCCTGGGAATGGTTGTGGCACCGTAAAAAACAGTTCAGGGTTGTTTCATGCGCATTCGTACTTCTCACAAAGAAATGAAAAAAATTAGAAATTAAATTTTTCTATTGAGTCAGCAACAACCTATGAGCTATAAAACTATGAGCCAGATGTGCTTCTGATCACTCAACTCCAGACTAAAACACAAGTGAGGCATCATGCAATTCTTATTTGAGAAACAAAGTGATTTTTAAAATTAGAGTAGAAAAGTCAGAGATGGTAGAAAACAGGGAGTTAGATGTCTTGGAAATGGGGAAGGAGACTAGAGGAAGTGGGGAGAAGGGAGAGTCAGAGCACAGGGATAAAAAGTGGCTAACATATAGAGTATCACACTAAAATATAGAAAGACAAAAAAGAGCATTCTCATGTTTTTGATTCAAAATCCCTCTATAAGAATTACTGTATGAAGTAGTATATAGAAATGCTGAATTCACTTATTACTTTACTAGTTTATTAATTTAGATCCAATTTGTCTGCCATTATCAATATTATATTTGCATAAGGAAGATAATAACTAAAAATGATATATTGAACCTATATGCATGTATGCATACACAAAAACGAATTTATTTGTTCAAATTAATTGAATATTAGAATGGCTTTATATATTGAGTTTTAAAATGCTTTAATAGAATGTTTTAGTAGAAATCAGCTGCTGAAAACTCAAGTAGAAAATGTCAAAATATATTTCAAATAGTATATAGTGAAAAAATAATTGGTATCTAACATTATAAATATGTAATCATTACAGGTTTACCTTTCTTGTTGGCATTAATTAATTATAATGAGCTTTTATAGTAATTAACAGGAAATGATTCTTAGTGCTAATGAATGGTCCTACCTATTAATAACGACTCATTTATACATACAGTGAACTGCTTCACCCTCATCAATATCAATTCTTGAAACTTTATTCAAAGAAAGTATTTTTAGCAGAAGACACTTAGTAGAATTAGATATTTCACTGGGCCTGAACAAATTATCTGACATTTAAAACTTAATATGATGCATTCATGTAGATTTTAGAGACACAAGAAAATGACAGCTGAAAGAGGAAATGAATTTTTTACTACTCTCTGAATGCTGAATAGTGTGTTATAAATATCTTGATTTCTTTCTTACTATGCACCTCTCTCAAGGAGCCGAGGTCTGCTGTCTGCTCAACTGGCGCTGACTTGCTCCTCCCCCTGGGAGTGGCAACTGCATTGCAGTGCGCATGTGCACTCTTCTCACTCTGCTCCAGGGCTGCTCCAGGGTTGGCTGCTGCACATGGAAGATTCCTATGATATCGTTATCTCTTCTCAGGTATGAGAAAAGGTAGATGTAAATGAGTTTTATTATACATAGTAGATATTGTGAAATAAAAAATATTTAAAAGGAAATAGAGTGTAGGGTCAAATAAAGGAGAAAAATAATGTGATAATAGAAAAAAAGGAAACAAAGCTTATTTAAATAGGCGATAGGAGGTTTCAGGGTGGGGGAAGGGGATAAATGAGAATCAAGCCATGTTATATAGTGGTACAAGCTCTCAATGTTGAACGAGATGATGATGTGTATATATAATGTATCAATATAGATCTGAATTTAAAATAAAAAAGTATTCTTGTAATAAGCTTTGAATGTGCAGCACATGTCCTGCAGGAGTCCAGACATTAGCAGAGGGCATTTCTGGCTTGCTTATTACGTCTATAATAGCATTTGAACTTTATTCTTATTAATTTTAAACATTCTCTGTACTGTTTGTTGTTTGCCAATTGAAAAATTGTATATATAATACCTATAATCTGAAATACATGATTTTAGTCTATTTTGTTGTAGACTTAATGGATGATTCAAAATTGAAACACAAAAAATAGAAGGCAGGTAGCCGGGGACTTAGCTGGGACCAGGGGTTTAGTTCAATGGTTCTGGTGCCTGCCTTGCAAGCTCCAGGGCCTGGGTTCATCCTTGTTAGTCATATACAACAATAGGGGGTGTGGTGACTTACACCCACCAGCAATTAGTATCACATACCATGATACTGGGCATGGTGGTTCACGCCTGTAATTCCAGTCAGGAGGCAGAGACAGGAGGATTGTTGTAAATTCCAGGCTTGCCTGGGCTACATAGTGAGCTCAGGAACTATCTGAACTACAAAGCAAGACTCAAAAAGAAACCCAAAGTAAACAAACAAAAAAAGTCAGTAAAACAACTTCAAGGTCATAACATTTATTTATGCTGTTATTTTCATTCCAACTATTAATAGCCTCCACTCCAAAGGATATATTTTTCATTATATTAAAAAAAATTCCATTATTGTTCAAAGAAGAACACTTCTGATTTAAAAGAATTGTATTTTTAGAGCTAACAAGTTCCATTTTTCAGAAACTGTCATGTATATAGTTCTTTACAATGAGCTACCATGAGTTAGAGCAAAACAAACAGCACCTACGTCATTCCCAACCCAAAAGAATTTGCTTCTCTGAAAGAGACAGAGTGAGAACAAAGGTTTCACTACTATCAAAGGCAAAGAGATTGAGTACTGAGGGCAGCAAAGGTAAAGAGAAATACACAAAAGCAATTATTTCTAAAGCAAGGAGATTATCGGTAATCGGGGTCCTTCATTAAATACATAGTCTAATGGACATATCAATGAGTCTTCAGTGCGTCAATCAACACTTAAAAAATCAGCAAGTCAATAAATTGGTCAAGTACTGTGAATGAGGCATTTACCGAATGTGACAACAAGAACATATAAACTGATAGTGTGCGAAGAGAAATTCTTAACAGTATTCTCATAAGAAGTTCCCAAGGCTGGTCATTTTTTAAAGAAAAACACATCTGAAATTTCGTGTAGTTGCTGTAAGAGTGCCTAAGGTGCAACCTATTGTCTTAAACATTTATTAGATACACAGTTCAATGAAACTTTATGCTTGTAGAAGAGCAAAGAAGAGTTTTGTCTGCTTGTTTGCTTATGGATTGATGTGTTTGTTTATGTGTGTAAGTGTGTTAAAGACAATCTTAAGGACAGCTATAAGAGTCACATGCATATAAAACTACCTAAGGTCCAAAACTCTCTGGATAATTTTTGTTTTACTCGTATTTTCAAAGCCATCTAAGCTTTCTTGGTCTTGTACCCTAAAACTGACTCAAAATTCTTATTTCTACATGATTTTTAGCACTATGTCTTCAGTTCAGGACTTGGCCATCACTTGACAGTTTATGACAGAAAGATTCACCCTGATGTCCTTACTTACTGATAGCTCCTGTCAAAGCCCCCTTTTTGCTGCATTCTTTTGTTTAGATGTCAATGAGTTAACTCCTGTCCTTACAGATACATTGACTATAGAAGAAATGTTTTATAATTGTACCACTTTCTGTCTCTTAGTGTTTTCTTTCCTTGTTCTTAGCTCATTATATCAGGGAAAGACCTTAAGCAAAGTTGTGAAGGATAGCAAAAGTTGTAGTTTGGGTCTCCCTTGGGAAAAAGAATCAGGACAAAATTACAAATCATATTCATGGTTGAAAAAAACAGGGACCAGGTACATGGAGTAGTTTTTACACCGCAAAAACAGACACTGTTGCTTGCCAGTTGCATTAAATCTCCAGGGGTAACTATAATAAAAGTCTAATTTTCTGCATCACAAACTTCAACGAGAGAGACTAATGACTATTATGTGGGAAAAAGCTGCATGAAAATGAAGACATTAAGAAGTATCATTGAAAAGACCTTAACTGTGAACATGCTTATGTTGTAAACTTGTGACTTCATAATATACATAACAACTAACCACATGTACCCATACAAAAAATAATGATTACTCCTAGTAACTGTTTTTTGTGATTTTAGATATTTTCAGCAAGTCATTTTAACTTCACTCACAAATTTCTTAGTTATAGACCCTGTCTTAAGTTGTTAACAATGCTTTGTGGATGGGACTGTGTTAAAGGCACGTAAAATTAGAACTGGAAATACAATTGCCAAAGCTAGAAAAACTTGTGCAACAAAATATACATGTATTAGAAGCAGTAACTTGAGTACTGCCAGGTAAGTATCGGAGGTAGTACTGGCAGAAATAAATACCCTTACATGTATGCTGATATAAGCAATTAATTGAATAAATGGATAAATAGAGTTCACAAAACAATTTTTTCTACTGATGAACTCCTGTATAGAGGAAAACAATATTATGAAGATATTTTCCTCATGCAGGGAGAGTTCAGTTCACTGCATGTGGAGCATGGACTGTATTCACACTTGTTCCAAAAGAATTCCACTTGGAAGAAGATGAGGGGCTGTACTAGAGAAGCCTGGAAAACATTGTCCCAGCCAGATGGTCAAGCGTAACGTCGCTGGTTTGCAGCACAGTGACAAGGTGTCTTTGATAAGAAGTGTCAGGAACGGCACTTCACCTGTGGATCTTCCCCCTCAAAGCCTGTTGCTTTGCTGAAATACAGATGGATACTTTACAAATGTATCATGAAGAGCATTCTACAGAACACCTGACTGACTCTTTAAAACAGCCATGATCATCACTACTAGAAGAGCTTGAGGAACTGTCACAGGCCACATGAGGCTAAAGATACAAGAAAACCAAATGTAATGTGGCGTCCTGGATGGAATACTGGAAGAGAAGAAGCAAAGCAGGTAAAAGCAGTGAAATGCAAATAACAACTTAGCTAGGTAGGGCTAATGTATCAACATTGCTTCTTCCATAAAAATAGGAATAGAAGCTCTTAACAGTGAGGGAAGCTCTATACTCTCTTTGTGACTTTTCTAAAAATCTTAAAATATTTTAAATCAAAACTTTAAAAATCACTAGTCATGCACACACACAAACACAGGCAATCTAGACTACGGAGATCAAAATGGCAACTAGAGTTAGGACGCTCACAGTTTACACAAGTAATTGTTACAGGACACTGCACTGCCGGCTAGCTCCTTGCCAAGTGAGGTCTCTGTGTGTTCTACATCATACTGATATACTGTTCAGTTCTCTTAATTATCTACTTTCACTCTTGGATTGAAAGCAATCTGTTAGTATCTGGGCACTGAGGAAAGAGGAGATGTGACATAAAAGAAACAAAAGGCAAATAACCTGGGATGAATGTCCCCAGGGAATCAGATGCTCAGTGCTACACATGCTCACCAGTGTCCTCTACCTATCCAGTCAGATCCTGTCAGAGAATGGTACTCAGTCTTTGACCGGTAAAAACTCAGGTCAAACCTACAAAGCTCTCTGGGGTTCTTTGAAAACACCCTATTCACATTTCACATCAGGATATTTATTTCCCTTTGTAGTTTACACTATGAGTTATTTGCATTTCTTCTGAGCACAGACACACACAATGAGAGATATTTGCCATGGTTATAGTGTAGAAATATGCAAAGCAGTGTGGAGGTGGACAGCACAGGTTCTGCTGTGCTTTCTCTCTGCTAAATAATGTGCCCACAAAAAACCTCCTCATGACGATCTGAGTTCAGGTGGTGTACGCCACAGCAAAATACAAATCTTTACCCCATTTCATGCAGGGACTTTCGACTACTCATTTGATGTGTAATATTAATCTGTAAATGACCAATTATACTGTTTTCTGTTGCTGAGTGTCATTGTGTTTAAACAGCTAATTACATAAAATAAGCAAACTTCTAACCTTCATGTGTTTTGACAGTGCTGGCCTTCTCTTTTCTACTTTGATTATTAAAGAGATCAACTCTCAAAATTATAATTAATATTAAGTGTATTTTAAATGTACAAGTACCTTTTCTGTCCCCATAAGAACAGTGTCCCTCTTCTTAGAGTCATGGAGAAAGGGGAGGGTTCCAGACCCTCAGGACTGTGGCTACAGTGGCCAGGAGAGTTCTGCAGGATGCCCTTGCCTGTTCCACATCACGCGCTCAGTTCAGGCTTGTGGTTGGTGGGTGTTTCCTCACTCACAGAGCTGGACAGTTGAACAGAACTGCAGCCGCTGGATGCTCAGTCACATCTCACATCACTATTGCTCTGATTTTCTTCGTATTGTGAGACTCTGAAACAAACACACTTATTGTTACAGAACTGGTTAGGTTTTCTGCATCCCCCACCACAACTATCTCCATAGTCCCCTAATCATCCTCCTCCCCCAGTGTCAGCAGCTAGATTTTAGCCAAAGTTGGCTTTCTGTGACATTAACTACCTTGCACATTACTGCCCTATTCTTGTTACCCTTGGACAGCATTCATCTGTAGAGGCTTTCCAACAAGTGAGCACTTAACTGTCTCTGTAGTCTATGACTTAATCTTACAGTCAGAATGATACCAAAATGTCCATTGTATTTGTAGTATGTTAGGGAACTTCCTGTGCCCACGTGCTCAGGGGCAGTCACTTTATCTCTGCCCTATCCTAAGTACAATTCCTCCTTTTACACACCCACTCATCCGCCTAACTATACTTAAACACAAAGAATGCATTCTTGGTGCTTATTTTGCACGAAAGATCTTTATAGAGGTGAAGTCAAGAAGATGAATACCTTGACCTAACTCGGGCATATACACTGCTCTGCTGCTAGAGTTAGTAAAAACTACTGACCAGATCCAATGGGAGGAGAGAAGTCCTCACAATATGGAGGAAGCATAGAATCTCAGGCAGTGTGACTATAGAGGACAAATAAAGTATGTTCAACACAAAAGATCAAATCTGAGTCCTGAAACTGATCTGATAATGGACTTTTAAGACAAGGTAGAATGGTAAAATTTTGTCATATAATTCTTCAATCTACTAATGTAGATTAAAATGTTTTATACAAAAACTGACACATTTTTGTGAATAATAAGAACAAAAAATTGCATAAATATGTTTAGGAATTAATTTATAATAATATTTAACAAAAAAAACTAAAGAATTTGCTTTAAGGAAGCAGAATAGCGTATTTACAAAGAAGTCTCAGTAAGTGAGAACATTTGCATGACTATAGTTTGCTTTCTTAGGGTTGGTTATTATATTCTGTATTATCTGCATCAGTTTCCTGTATTAATCCATAATTGTCCTTATCATTATTCTTTCAGGATAATCATGATATCATTTAAAACTAAAAATTTCAGCTTCATAAAATTTAAAGTTAGAAAAATATGAGTAAATTATTAGTGGGTAAGAAATGGATGTGTCTGCTCTGATATATTTTTTTAAAATACTCAATTTTCTTTATTTCATTTACATATAAAAGAAAAAGATTTTTATTATTATGGAATTGCCATTTATAATATTTCTCTGATTTATTCAGTATCCCAAATTGTCTTACAGTAATAAAAACAATAGGAAACAATAAGACACCACTGGTAATTATGAACATGAAAAAAATACCTGGAAGAGGTTCTGTGGGAGTCTTTCACGGCACCTTCCTATCTTATTGGTTGAATATTCTTAGTATCTCATCTTGTGCAATGTGTGACATTCATTAAATGTGTTCCTGAGTTCTATTCCCACAGCATGCTATGCGGTGCCATCTGCCCATCAGCTGTGCTGATGAAACTGGAAACACTGGACAAAAGGCACAAACAGCCGTGCAGGGACACCAAGAGCACATGAAAGCAGGCCAACTGGGGACAGATGTCAAAACAGAAATGATGGAGAAGACTTTCTAGTTCCTTTCCACTCGGGACTTTGTCCCAAGGCGGGCTTCTGGGCTAAAAGAAGCAGAACTGTATTAATGTACTGGGGATGCAACCTCAGGAAAACCCAATTTCTGTAGTCAGACAAAGAAAGGAAAGAATCCCCTGTCGTGTACAGAATGTGGATGGGAAGTCAGAGTTTTCCCCAGCTCTGTAACTACAGAAATGTCAGCCCATCCTGTATATTTGTACATGAACACATCCAAAACAGAGTAGAGAAGGCAAGCCAGAATCCAGAACCTCAGTGCAGACAACCTGCCTTGTTGCTAACACCTCTCTGACTCCATGGGGTCTTCACAGTATTATTAGCTTCATTCTCATGGTCTCACCACCTGCTCTCTCCCTAGACCTGTCACTGACACCTTAGGTTCTACTATAAAATCTGGGAGAAACCTTCTGGACCCCTCAACTTTGCATTCTGTGTGCTGGTAAACCAGCATAGTATGGATGCCACCAAGACCTGCTACCATCACAGGCAGGACCCAGGCTCCAAAACCACAGCTGCGGCTTTGTCATACAGCTCCGCCATGTTGCCCTGCCTGGGTGCCAGGGAGTTGTGAACTGAAATCTCTACACAACTTGAGCCAGGGTAAAACTTTCCTCCTTACAGATGTGAGTGTTGCCTACTGTGTCTCAGCTATGAGAGAGAAGCTTCCCACCATGATGCTTCTGCTTTGGAGCCAGCAGACCATGTACTGAACCTCTCAGAACCACAAGCTACATTAAACCTCTCTTCCTTTCATTTGTGAGTGTTGGGTATTGTGACTCATCAACGGAAAAGCTATCTGATACAATTGGGCACAGTGATTATTCTTACATTTATTAGATGCTAAAACTCTCATACAATGCTGGAGGGAATTTAAAATTATATCTACCAAATTGAAAAGCACTTCAGACCTTTTTAAAAATTAAGCTCAAACATGCAAAGACAAGCAGCCCTTTGATTCCTAAGTGCTGTATTTCTTTTTTGTTTCCTTTCATGTATCAGTCAGTTTATTCAAGAAATATTTAATGTGAGATACATGAATATATTAGGCTTTACAAGACTGGCTTACAATGGCCTTCAGAGTCATGTATGAAATAGTGAAAAGGCTGTCTATACATTAGAGATCATTTTCTTCAAGTTCACAAAAGGAAGATCAGAAGAAAACAGTGACATGATGATAGCATTGCAAGTAGAATTCAGCAGGGGACAGTTGCACGTCCACTATCTGGGCACAAAGACAAGCCATAAGTATTTGTTTAAGAAATGTCATGACTTAATTTGGCAAGGGATGCTTTCTGACATTTCCTTCCAAAACTATCACTAAACACTTAGCTTGTAACAGCGCCATATATAAAGATTTGGAACTATAAGGAGATTTTTACAATAGTGAGACTAGGAAAGAAAACAGATACAGGATGTACAACTAAGTAGGGTGCATTTTTCAGTGTCTTGGTGAAAAGTTTGAGGGAAAAGCTAGTTATTGGGTCTTGGTCCAGACATTGTCTGTGTAGGAACCTCTCTCCGTGTGACCAGTCGGGGCAGTCACGGTGAAGGTGTGCTCTGTTTCCTTTATGTGAAGGTGCTCTGAAGTAGGAATCGAGAATTTCAGTCAGCACCATGATTAGCTTAGGCAGAAGTTACTGAAAACAAAACATTACATTAAAAGTTTGAGGCCGCTTTGCTTTGGTTTCTCTGCATGAAAAAATAGCAGTATTTAAAATCAGATTCATCCATGGCTTCATCATTCAGCATATTATATCATAGGGTTATATATATGTGTATATATATATATATATATATATATATTTTTAGGTTTTTTTTAAGACAGGGTCTCGCTTTGTGGTTCAGGCTGCTCCTGAGCTCAGCCTCAAACTCACATCACAGCAATCCTCCTGCCTCTGCCTCCCGAGTGCTGGGATTACAGGCGTGAGCCACCACGCCCGGCACTGTGGTATGTGGTACTGGCTGCTCCTGGGCGTGAGTCTCCACGCCCAGTATGGTACGTGGTTACCAGGGATCAAACCCGGGTCCTTGCGCTTGCAAGACAGGCGCTGGAACCACTGAGCTAACTCTCCAGCCCCGTATAGGGTTATATATTTTTAAAGACAACCAAAACTATTGGATCTTCAGCAGAAATGAATATATCTTTTCATTTCATTCTTATAGTGATAAGATGAAACATAGTAAAGTGTTGTCTCTGTTGAAATATGAACAGAAAAATAAAATACATAAACATCTGTCTGTAGTCTCTGAGTCATTTCATAGTTAAACTGTATAGGAAATGAGAGCTGGAAGAAAACACACGTAAATCCTCCCCTTGTCTGATCATTCTTTGTGCAGAGGCCTGGCAGCTGCAGTGCTGCCCTCATGTGAAGCAGTCCTCAGAGCCACAGGGGATCGAAAGGATAAATATATTTATTAAGCTACACGGAAACCTGGTATAGAATTCCCCACTCAGTAGAGAAACTCTCTGCCAACACAGAATAATATTTCCTTTTATTACTTGCCATCTTTAAAAGCATACTTTTGATATCACAGAGTTAGAAAAAAACATGCATATCAAAACTATTTTACCATATTTTGGATAAATACATAATACTTATCTATTTCCCATGTAGGCACAGGTAATTTTTACAGGAAGAAAGAGGGTTGGGAAGAAATTAAATAAGAAAGTGACCCACATGTTTTTATTTTAAAGCAACAAAGATACTTTTTTAATATCCTCCAAATCCTCAGCTCTCCTAAGGTCTTGAGGGGATAGTAAAGTAACTGTAGCCATCTGCAGCTGGCAGCCTGCTCCGTCTCCACGGACTGGAAACCGTGTAGAGTTGTAAATGCTACAACTGAATCTTCACCAACCTAGACATCATCAGTACTCAAAAGGGAGTTTTAAACTTCAAAACAATTTTCTGTCTTATGAAACCTACACAAGTATAAAAGGGCAGATTCATTTATTTCAAGAATTGCAGTGCCATTTTTGAGCAGGTCAACAGCAAAGCAGTCTGGAGAAACATAATGACCAAGCTCAACACAGTAGTTTACACATTTTGTGGACAGTACTTTGTAATTTTTACAAATAGACACTCGTGGTGCACCAGTGCAAGAAGCACATTTTTATAATAGCCTGTACTGTATGCATAGTCAAGAAGATATACTGGAAAGTTGTTTGTGATTTGGGCAACATTTTTATAACCATTGCAAGTTATTAAAAATGAGTTTTCAGGACAAAGAATAAATGCCTCCAAACCAAACCTCTAAAGCAATGTGTAGCTGAGCCAAATGCACTGTCCTGAGTCTGATTTTAAACCATGACTGGGAGACAACACCCTTCGGTCGTTAATGTCATACAATTCTTTTGATTCAGAGTGTTTGACGCTCCCACTGCATGGTATCTGAATGCTATAGAACCTTTACTCACCAAACTCGCAGGAATCGGAGGAATTGTACAACTGTGGTGGGGCCAGATTCAGAGAGGAAGCATCCCATCTTTAAGGTTGGGAGATTACCTGACAACCACAGAGGCCTCCAAGGTTGCACCGCCCAGTGCAGCCAGCGACAGAAGTCCAGAGGGAGGCAAGAGGCAGCTGAAATGTTGGAATTAGACACAAATCAAAATAAAATAGCTTATAATGAGTTTTTTATGCCATAGTTTCATTTTTATTTACAACTGGAGAAAGTACAACATATATCTGTAAAAGTTACAAAAATATTTGACTGATTTATAGATTAATGAATTTAAAATATTTTCCTAGACACTGGCTCAGAGAACCTAGAATGAGACTGAGCTCTAGTGGATCCTAAGCACAGAGACATTTCCAAGGTGAGAGAAGTCTCCACCATTAAAGATATGTAGTTTGCAGGAGGGAGAGTCCGGGGGAGTGGATAATGATGCAAAGCAAGTCACTTCAAAGTGCCTTCCAGGCTAAGGGTCTCACTTCCTCCTTCCATACCTGTCACTCTGGGAAGAGATCCGAGCAACATGGATATTGGCCTCATTAGCAGTAGTACAACTGAGAGGTTTCAATGACACGTTATCCTAAGTAGAGCTCACTTACACTAAGTTCTTTCCACTTCAGGAATTCAAGAGCGTCATTCAGCGTGCTAATCACATAGCCACCTATGGAACATGGGAGTATATTCTTACTGACTCTGGCCACAAAAGGACACCGATAAGAAATGCAGTTAAATGCAAAACAGGGTTCAACAAGTTTGAGCAGATCTAACCATTGGATTTATACTGTTTCATTCTGATTACTAATTCTGTTGTATTTTTAAGGATTATCATACTAGCTATGCATGGACCTAATTTTTGTTGAAAGGAGAAACACAGTAACATCATTTTTTAAAATAGAATTTGCTTTGTTAAAATGTTGAAATATGTAAAATGGTGTGTAATATGTATGTTGTGAAAGGAACATTCTTGAACTTAACAATAAACTTAAAATTTAGATATTACCACATTTGATCTTCTGCCAGTATCCCATTTCTTCCTATTCTCATAAAAAAATTGAGTTTCTGTTTTCTTTTAAAAATTAATCAGAACAATGTATGTTGCAATGCAGTCACGTGTAAAAGTGTCCTCTACATTAAAAATAAAGCCTTATGTAGAAAGAAAATGATTATTTAAAATGCTATGTAATTTAAGCAATTATTTTTTTAATATACAATAGATTTTAAAATTTACCTATAGCCAAAAGTATAGTAAGCCAAATTCAAAGGATTTTTAAAATACTTTATTGTATTAACCTGAATAGGCCCTAAATTCTTCAGGAAACATCTTACAAGGAAAATACACATGCTGAATTTCAAAGAAGAAGACTTAAAAAACACTTTAAGAAGTAGACATATCAGTAAATCTCAGACAGTATATTTCATAAGTGGCAAAGAAATATGAATTTATGTGTGTTTATGTGTGCATGTGTGTATATTCAGAGTGGGGTTTACCGCATTACCTCACAGTGGCACAGAGAAGAAACTTTTGCCCCCAGGTGTAAAGAAGCCCCTGAGACACCTTTCTGTGTCATCACTGGTCCCCGAAACCCAACTGGTGCTTTTGCTTCTGAGCAGCATCACTTACCACAGTCTCAAAAGCTGGTAGACGAAAGGTGGTTTGTGTTAACCTTGTACGTCTTCCCACTGGCATCCTCTCATTTGCCCCCAGGGACCTTTCGGGTGGACTCACTGAGCAGGTGTCTCACACGGTATGAAGGGCCCAGTCATATACCTCACCCATACTTCCATGGACTCATTCCATTCTTCTTATTTCCTATATCTTAAAAGTATTAAGAAGTTAATGTTTTCCTGTGTACTATTTTAACCTATGTAGCTCTGAATGTTTAATAACAGTAATAGAAATATTTTAAATTATTTGATGTGATTTCAGCCACAATGTTCTTTATATGTTAATATAACTATGTATAATATTTATAAAAGATAGAATCAGAACAAGGTTTGCTATCATTTGATTTTTTTCTTTTTTCAATTCTATATAAATTTGTATAAATACATTATTTATATAATTCAACCCAAAGTCTATATTAAAATATTAGCACCATTATTGGGAAAAGTAGATCTGAAATCTACATACTACTTACTTGTAATTATTCAAATTTTCACACACTGATGTGGAATTCTGTTCATCATTAATTCTGAAAATGAATGACATTGGGCCTGGGTATAAATCCCCATCACATTAACTTTTAAACATCTCAGAAATCAAAATATGCCAGGAATGGAGGGCACTATATATTTACTCAGACTTACTACTTACTTACTTGGATTTATGGAGATCTGCCCTGCCCTTCAGGATCAACTCCTGGGATTATTTCAGACATCTGCCCCTCCCTGTGGGGTTTTACACTATAAGGATTACTGCTCTGGGATTAGTAGCCCCAAGACTTACTGAGACTTACTGGGATTTCAGGATGTTTGCCCTGCCCTATGTGTTCAACTACAGGGATTATTGTGGGACTGCTCTGTTTTGTGCATGATAGCATTATGGGGGTGAAGGCTTGGTACCAAATAAAGGTGCAGTGAGCTCAGGTTATGGGCTCTTCTGCTCCCCCTTCTGCTGCTCCAGTATTTGGCCTTTTGCTGCCGCTACTCAGAGTAGCAAGAGTCAAGCCCGGGCTCAGCCTTTTTCTCAAGCTTCCAACCTTGTTGTTTGTTAATCCTTTTGCTGTGGGACTCACAGGAGATTGGAGTTTGCCACACAGGTTCCAGCTGCGTCCACTTCCCTGGACTCCCACAAAAATACTCTTTAGAACAAAGTGGCACTGTGGAAGACATCCACAAAGACCTATTTTGGGATGAAATCTCCACGAGGATGGAGAAAGCAAGGCAGCCGGGCTTCAGAATGACGATCTGTTCCTGAAGGACGAACCCTGAAAGTGACACCTAAGCTTGTAAAGTAAAAGAAGTAAAGCTACACTGAAATTTGGGTAGAGCTATTATTCCTATTACTATAAATTATTCAGGTTAATTACTTCATAATAAGTCTAAAATTATTGAGATCAGTAAACGGATCATGTTAGATGTGTTTCTTACATTGTTTGATACTAAAATGCATTGTCTGTACATGCACTTGTCTGTACATGCACTTTATATATATATATATATATATATATATATATATATAATATATATATATATATATATATAAAGTATATATATATATATATATAAAGTTGAATTAATTATATGGCTAATTCAAGCAAAAAAAATTCAGTACTGCTGAGCTGCATTCATCTACCATTTTAAAAATATAAAAGCAGATACTTATTTGCCTATATAAATATGTAGAACATGCACTACAATCTCTAAACTTTCATTTCTAACTTTAGTCAGCTAAAGCAGACCAGAAAATAGAAGTAAGAGTCATCGTTTTGGTCTACTGAAGAGTAGATACCGAAGCTGTGAAGAGACACGGAACTGTCGCAGGAGGACGAGGCTGAGAGCCTCCAGCACTGGGCCCCTTTCTGACGTCCACGCGGCGTGTGACTCGGCTGTTTCTGCCAGGACAGGGGCAGCACCCGCCCGAGCGAGGCTCTTCCTTGACCTCAGATTTGTTGGGCTCCAAAATTCAAAGCCAGCAAAATTTTCCATATAAATAAGCACTGACCTTTGGCACTCTGTTGTAGTAATAAAAATGCACTTAGACTGTTAACTATTAGGGAAATGCGTGTAATAAGCTATTTTTAAGAAGAAAATCTGGCAAGAAGTCACAATTTGAAAAACAAATATGTAAGAATATCCTAAGAAAATGTAATAAAAAAGAAAATAGGATCAAGCCAGCCTAGAACTTTGGCAAAAATGAAATCCATAATAGTAGACTGGATAGTCCATTGCACAATCTTATCCTTTTAAACCCGATTTTTAACAAAAATAACTGGGAAGGAGTCATAACAGAATGACATGGTTTCTAAGATACATCAACTGGTCTGAGCTGATAATAAAGTGAGGAAATTTTTAAACTATTTTTCATCCTATAGAAACTACGAAGGAAAAACAAAACTTTCGTACTTCAGGTAGAGGCAGGTATTGTATCTCCACGTCCTTCCGCATGATGTCACTTCCAGTGACAGCATTTATTTTTCGTTAGTAATTACTTCTTTATTAAGCTACTTATTTTTTGCGGTACCAGTATCGGACTCAGGTCTGCACTTGCCAGCCAGGCACAGCACCACTCAGCGACATCCCTGGTCCCGGTCCCTGCATTTTAGAGATGAAATTAGGACATTCAGGGATCCTACAGATACGAGTGAAATCTACCACGCTATTTTTCATTTTCGCTTTGAAATAGCTGTGTTTCCAAAAGAATCACCGCTGAAATTCACAGCCGTTTTCTCTGAGAGGGGAGTCCTGAAGTCGCGTGTCTTGGTACTTCCTTTCCTGAAGAATGCCATTTAATCATACGAACAAAAGTGGATGATTCGGTTCGCTTTCATGTACCCCCCCCCCCCCCCGCATTTTAGCCTTTTTTCCCGGCAGTGCTCAAGCATGTACACACTTGGTTTATATTACCTATGGTTTCCATATTAGCTGAATTAGTACCTATGCACAGAGCGCCTTTTACATTTATTATCACTGTAAGATGAAGAGCCCCCCCCCCCAGGCCTCTTAGCTTGCCTTGTTTTATTTTTTCCCCAGTACAATTATGTATAACCTTTTCTTTGAGTTATTCTAAGATTTAGTCGTAAGTCTCTAAACAGAGTGTTTATATGGTTAATTTTTCTTTGTAAGTTTTAGGTATCTTTTTTAGGGTTGGTTGTTTTGTGTTTAAGAAAACGAAGTCCCAGCCCTCTCCTCCCAGACCCTTTAGTTGCTAACTGCAGCTGACTCAGCATCCTGGACCCACATTACTGTTACGGTGATACTGGTTCATCTACTGTAGGAATGTTTTTTAATATCTGCTTCCTTTCCTTCATGATGTTTCCTTTTCTCTGAAATAAATGAAATTGGCTTCTTCCTGCTTAGCGGGCTGTTTATCTATCGTTCAGACCACATTCTCCCGATTTTGTCAACTTCTCTCCATATGCTGAAATGCAGAATGTTGTGTCTCACTGTCGACATCCTCCCCACGGTCTTCCTTCCTCTTCCCTTTGTCAGACTACACCACTCTGGTCCTCAGAATTCCTTTTGCTATCATCTTAGGTATTCACTTCTTTCCCTCTTTCTGTAGTCCTCATTTTGTAGACCTTCTGGTCTTTCATTTTTATTTTCTACCAGCTTCCTGACACACTGTGAGCAAAATCTATTTTCTTATTCCTTCTATGTCTAAAAGTAAACTTATTTTGCCTTTTTCGGTTGATATTTTTGATTGCACATGAAATTCCATGTCAGAGCTCATTTGTTCTGGATTTTCAACATGTTATTATTTGTCATACTTTGCTGATGAAAAGTCTTGTATTAGTTTGGATTCTCTAGTGAAAGTACATTTCTAATTATGTGGGATAGTTTTTACGTAGGCTTACAGAATCAGAGCTGAGAGACTCTACCGTGACATCTGTGCTCAGGAGAGTCAGAGGCCCTGGAGCTTCTCAGCCCATGAAGATGAAAGATGCTGAACAAGAGATGGAGACTGTGGCTCTAGTCCAAGGTCAAAAGCCTGGACTCACCTAGTGTGAGACAGCCTTGGAAGAAGAGTGTGGAGACCAATGTCCTATGGCAGTAACAAACCGTAGAACTGCCAGAAGTAGCCACACTTCCTTTTTCCTCTTTCATTCCACTCAGCCTATAAGTCTATGGTGGACACCAAACACAACTGAGGTGGGTTTTCATCCCACAGTTTGCTGCCCTCCGTGCCAGTCTTCTACAGACTCACTCAAAAAATGCAAGATGTTTCTTACTCCATTCAAATGGACAGATCACAACCTATGGCCACAGTCTCTTAGCCATTTAGACTTCTGATCCTTTGGGCTTAAATGTTTCTACATTCTGGACCATAGACTCTCATGCAACATATGATTTATAGATATTGCCTCCAGTCTGTGAGTTGTCTTTCCCCTGAGGCCAAGTTGTTCTTCCCCAGAGAAGCTCCATGTAGTGGGTACTGGTCAATCCCATGGAAGTCTAATTGCACGTGCCCATGTCTGAGTGAACCAAGCCAAGGAGAGCAAGTCATTTGGGCTCTATGTCAAAGGGATAAATGGTCCTCCCAGTCCCCAGATTTTAGCCTGCTTTTGTGTCTCATTATTTTCATATTTGTCACCCTTTGGTGAAATTTGAGCTCATTTTGTAGGCTGGTTCCTACAGAAGAAGTACTTCATCGTGTATAAACACAACACTTTCCTTATCCATTCATGTCTTGATGCAGAATATACTGTTTCTGTGATCTAGCTATTGTAAATTGGGCTGCTCTAAACATGGTTATGCATGTATCTCTGGAATATGATAATTTTAATTCATTTGGAAAATTACTTGGGAGGAATAGCTTGGTCAAATGGAATTAGTTTTTTGTTATTTGAGGAATCACAAACTGATTTCAATACTGTTGTACTACTTCACATTTCCACCGTCAGTGTACGAGAGGCTTTTTTTTTTTAACATTCTTACCAGCATGTCTTATTATTAGATTTTCTGATGGTAGCTATTTTTTCTGGGGTAAGATGGCAAATTAAAGTAATTTAATTTACATTGCTCCAGTGGCCAGTGATGACAGACATTTAACTGCATACTGTACTTACTGACCATTGTACTTCTGAGAAGTATTTATTTGTTTTGGTTTCCCATTGTTTGACTGACTCTTTTTCTTTAAGTTTTTGTGTTCTTTATAGATTCTAGATGTTAATTTTTCACCAAAGGAATATCTGGAAAGCATTTTTCTCACTCTATATAATGTCTCATCACTGTGTTAATAGTTTCTGTTGCTGTACAGTGTGTTAATGTTCTGTTTTCATTTTGCTATGATGCTATTTGTTGATTCCCAGTATGAAGATAAGTGTTTTTGTTTTAACATTTAGATATTTGATTCATTTTGACTTTACTTCAGGAAATGGTGAGATATGTAGGTCCAGACTCAAATTTTTGTATGTGATTATCCACTTTTCCCAGCACCATTTATTAAAGAGACTCTTTTCCTCTGGTATATATTTTCTGGGATCGTGATGTCACTTTCTTTGTTTTGTTACTCAGGAGGGCTTTTGCTCTACGAAGTCTTTTTTATTTTATCTGAATTTTAGAATTGTTTGTTCCAGATTTGTGAGAAATAGCCTTGGCATTTTGATTGAGATTGCATTACATCTGTATATCAGTTTTAGAAGTATAGCCATTTAGACTATATTGCTTCTGCCTTTCCAAGAACAGGAGCATATTTCCAATTGCTGGTATGCATCTCCACTTATTTTTGCAGAGTGATGTGATGTTCATTATAAAGGTCTTTCACTTCTTGGTTAGGTTAGTTCCTAAGTAATTTCCTGATATTATTGTGAAGGGTTCTGCTTTCCTACTTTCTTTTTCAGTGAGTTCATTATTAGTGTATAGGGTTGCTATTGATTTCTGTGAGTTTATTTAGGGTCCTGCTATCTTGCTCAACTTAGTTTTTAACTATAGTAGTTAGATTTTTTTTTCATTTTGTAGATAAAGGATCATGTCATCTTCAAAAATGGTGCTTTGACGTCATTCTTTCCTGTATGTATTCCTTTTCTTTCTTTGTCAGGCTCGATTGCTCTAGCTAATGTTCTGAGGACTACATGGAACAAGAGTGGTGATAATGAAAATCTTTGTATTTTTCCTGATTTTAAAATGAAAGTTTTCAGTCTTTTCCCACTTAATAAGATGCTTGCAATAGGTTGGTCAAAATGGCTTTTATCGGAATGTGATAAAGGTTTTGATTACTTATTTACATCAATGCTTTTATTATGAACAGACTTTGGATTTTGTCAAAGGCCTTCTCTTTGGCTACTGAAATGATCACGTGACTCATGTCCTTGCTTCTGTTTATTTGATGAATTACATTTATGGATTTGCCTTTGGTGAACCATCCTTTCATCCCTGTTTTGATTGTGGTGTATGATCTTTGTGTTGATTCGTTGCTTTCTCATTGCCTGTATCTTGTTAAGGATTCTATGTTTGTGTAAGAATGAATAGAGGGCTGGGGATTTAGCTCAGTGGTTCTGGCACCTGTCTTGCAGGTGCAAGGGCCTGGGTTCGATCCCTGGTAAGCACATACAACAATACTGGGCGTGGAGACTCACACCCACCAGCAATCAGTACCACATACCACAGTGCCGGGCATGGTGGCTCACTCCTGTAATCCCAGCACTCAGGAGGCAGAGGCAGGAGGATTTCTGTGATGTGAGTTCAGGGCTGAGCTCAGGGCCAGACTGAACTACAAAGTGAGACCCTGTCTCAAAAAAAAAAAAAAAGAATGGCCTATCATTTTCTTTTTTCTCTGGATCTCTGTTTGGCTCTAAGATTAGGATGATACTAGCTCCTGAGAATGATTTTGGAAATATCTCTTGCCTTGAGATTGTATTAAAGATTTTGAGGAGTCCTGGTGTTACATCTTTCCATAAACACTTGTAGGATTCAGCAATGTACCCATCAAGTCCTGGGGATTTGTGAATTGATCATGTTTTTATTACTGCTTCAATTTCTTTGCCTGTTATTGGGTTATTCAAGATTTTTAAGACTTCTTACTTCAGTTATGGTACTTCATTGATGTCTAAGAATCTTTCCATTTCTTCTGAGTTCTCTGATTTTGTAAAACCATTCTTAATACTTTTCTAGATTTGGGCAGTGTCTGTTACAATGTCCTCTTGTTAATTTCAAGTTGCATTTTCCTTTTTTTTTTTTTTTGTAAGGTTAGGTATGTCTTTGTCTATTGTGTTTATTCATCCAAAGAGCTATCTCTTCAATTCACTGATTTTTTATTGTTCATTTCATTGGCTTTTCCTCTTATTTTATAATTTTCTTCCTTGTATAAGTTCTGAATTTTACTTGTTCTTGTTTTTCTAGGACCATGAGATGCACCATTAACTTGTTTACTTGGGTTCATTCTGAGTGGGCATTCACAGCTATGATTTTCCCTGGAAGAATTGCTTTCAGTGTGTCTCTTAAGTGCTGGCAGATTTTAACTGCATTATTGTTTAATTCTCAGAACTACCTTATTTATTTTCTTGTAAGTAATCTGTGATTATTCAAGAGTTTGTTGTTTAATTTTCATAAATTTGTAGAGTTTTGGTGATTTATCCTGTTACTGATTTTTAGTTTCTTTACACTATATTCTAATAATATGCAAAGCAAAAGTTCAATTATTTTGCATTTACTTAGATGTGGTATATTATCTAGTGTAAGATCTATTTTGGAAAAAAATTCCATGAGCTGCTGAAAAGAATGTATATTTTGTAGTTAGATAGAATATTCTGTAAATATATAAATTCATTTGTTCAAAAATTTGGCTCAACTCTAATGTTTTTTTTTTGCTTTTTATTGGATGTAGCCTCTGGTACAAGGGCTCAAGCACACCCCTGGCCTAATGCCATCTTCTCCAAGTGCCCTCTCTGAAGATTATACCTCCAAACTTGCCTTCAACACAGTATACTGGCCCATGATCCTCTTGGCTTTAGTCTAGGGAAATCCTGGGAGATTTCTATCTTGCTCTTGCCCTCTCCCAAGGTTAATTCTCATCTGGTCTCCACAGCAGAATCCTTCAGTCCTGAATGAAGCTCTCTTCCTGGGTTTGGCCTGATCTTCTACCAGGTCAGGTTTTTGGTCATCATTGCTGCTGCCCTGTGCTGTGGCAAAGCCAGGAGCAGCTCGGGGTAAGAATTGGTAGTTTGGCCTCTGTCCTCTTGCCTCTCATAGGGATTGCATGGCCTGTGTGTTGGCAGCAGCAGCAGGGTTAGTGGGCACCAATAATTTCTCTACATCTACCTCCAGTGTGGGCTGTATGGGACTGGAGGGGGCAGGGCAGCGGGTTTCTCTGCCTCCTCCTCCACGACTGCAGTGCCAGGAGGGACAGCATGCATGGTTCATAGTGACATCTTGAAGAGCGTTTTTATCCACTGAATTATTTAATACACCATCTCTAGAAGGACACTAGCCTTTACGAAACTTGACATTTAATAACAAAAGGGAAGGTAGAGAGGTCTTAGTAATTCAGTATAGATTTTCAAATGTAAGCCCTCATTCTTAAGGCAAGAATCAAGGTGTTTCTAGCTGTCCTGCCATATTAATGTGTTTAATTATTCAGAGTGTTATTTTTCACCCAACCACCTCATTTTCACTAACACGTCATTTGCAAATTCCTATCATATCTCTTTGACATCAGAGTTGTCAGCACATCAGAAAATATAAAATTGAAATCAGTTTCTGTTATGAAAAGAATAAGCACTGTTGATTCAAGTGAGAGGAGAGAAGCAGCCTTTAGCAGGCTCCCTGGAGAGTGCCCTGTGCTCCAGCTCCAGGAGCTTGGTGGGTTACCGGTATTTGTCTTGCCAAGAATCACAGAATTTTGCTGCTAGGACTTTTACTAAATCTACAGTGCAGATCCTTGGCCACAGTCATCAAAAATGACTCTACAGCTTCCCTTCTATGACACATAACAGTAACTTCCAAAATAGTCTTCAAAAGTATTCTCATTTCTACTTTTAAAAATTATCTCTGTGCTAACACTTCTTGTGACTGGCAAAGAAATAAGGTTCCGTCTGACTTGAGAAGTTTGACACACAGCCCTCACTCACACCCCTCTCACAAGCTTCATGTAGTTCTTTTCAAAGACTTAATGTCTTGTGGTCCCTTGGGTGTTCTTTTGCAAGAATTAGCCCTAGTGGATTCTTTGAAGCTCCCCTAGGGTGCACTGTGCAAGATCTGACCTTTGCTGCTTGCTTGAGAGCTTCACATCCCACTTGGCTGAGCCTTGACAGAATTAGCTCTGCTCACCCTGACAGGGCTACTTTTCACCACCAGCATACAAAGCTCATTTGTTTGCCAAAAATAGTGTATCTGCAGTGTGTGCTGTAAGGGACGAGAATACCTACACAATGCGTTCACGAAGCTACCGCCATAAAGAGAGCAAGGCATGCTTGTGTTGAGGGACACCATTAGTGAAGAGGGAAGATGGCAGTTGTTCTCTCTTACTCACGGGGACTCACTGGTCCCTTGATCAAGTTCCCCTGCCAGGCAATAACCAAATGCTACAAGTGCATCCGTGTAAACAGCAGAGATTTTGTCAGTGGTACTTGTCTTCCTCCAAAGTGAAGTAGAAGCACAGGAGTTTGTACTGGATGCTGTAGAAACAATGAAAAAGAAAAAGGCCTTTTAATAAAAGAGAATTCAAATGCCTTAGATAAGAGACATGGTTTCTTTCCTGTTTGTGAACTCAATAATATATTACAAGCATTTTATTTCTACTTTAATCTCCAAAGATGATTTAATACATGAAAACCACAAGATAGCACTAATTTTGTAAAGAAGATGACTCCATAATCTTTGAGGATAATAAATGCAGTGAGAGGCTTTAAATCGGAAAAGTGTGACTATTTCTGTGACGATTCCTTGTTGCCTCTGGATTAGGGACAGTAGACACCCACTTCTTGATGATATTGGGGTTCTAAGATGATTCCTGTAAATGATATTCTGCACTTTGCTTTTGTTTTCATCCCAAACACCACTTTGAGAAGGCAAACATATTTTTCTTTCCCAGTGAATGGCAATTTTATTTCCTATTCTTCTTCCTCCATCTAGTATTAATGTATCTGTACCCACTGATTTATTACAACCACCGAAAGTTTGACATCAACCCGGTCCACTTGATGTTGGATTAGACAGGGTGTGAGCCCATCACTACTCCTCACGGTGCATGCACATCTTCACATGCTCCCTCACCGTCTAGAATCCCAGTTTCTATGGGTGAGTTGGCCTCCCATTCCACTCATGGAACCAGACATTTATAACAGAGGAGCAATGACATTGAGCTTTGATAATGTAACTGAAAACAAAGAAGAAAAGAAAAAGGGGAGAAGATTATCTTAGTGTTTTGCAAAGGAAATTGGTAATTACCAGCTGGTTTCCTTTTCATAAGAACCCTTTTGGCTTATGTCTTATCATAAGTTACTACATTTAAGATAATTGAACACAGTGTGATCATTATTATTATGCTCTTATTATCTAGTTATAAGAACGTGCTCTATTTTTATATAAAATACGAGACAACATACTGTGTAGGAAGCATTTGCTCCTTTGGGCTGGTTCTGAACCTCAGAGGTGAGTAGAAGCAGAG
>PVIR01007336.1:24674-61976 GCA_004026965.1 Petromus typicus
TTCTCTGGTATGAGAAAATAAAGATGTAAATGAGTCCTAGCATTGTATGTTATATATTGTGAAATAGAAAATGCTCAATGTAAAATAGGGTGAAAGGGGAAAATGTTGAGATTGTAACAAAAAAGTAAGGAAACAAATTTTATGTATATGGGGGGGTGGTAGGGTGGGTAGGGCTATGGGAAAAAATGAGAATTAAGTTATGTCTTATACTGGTACAAATCCCCATTATGGAGTGCAATCATGACGTGTATATTTAATGTACCAATAAAGATTAAAAAAAGAGAAAAAAAGAAAGCTGTAGAAAGCCTGTGCTCTTTACGTGTGTGAGTGTGTTTGTAAAACTACAAAACAATAAGAACGGGCATGAGAGAGTGGGGCTGACATCTCACCTGTGAGCAAACCCAGACACACAGGCCGCGTGGGCCTGGGAGGGCGTTGCGCCATCTGCCCCCGAGGGATCTCGCCGTCCCTGTCGTGTCTTGTCTCCTTTTTCAGACGAGATCAGGCACGTTCAGGGTGGTGTGGCTGCAGACTTGTCTCCTTTTTCAATTCAGTGAATTCAGTAACAAAATTTTTTTATACCCTTGTGATGGGCCCTTGCTGCACTAAAACTGTACAGTGCATTTCTAATTTTTTATTGGGAAATTTAAAGACTTCAGCGTAATCATATTTTCCTCCAAGGTTTCATGCCTTTTTTGTTAGGTTGCTTTTTTCATTTCAGAAACTAACCCAACAAAGAACTTCTGGTCTGGCCTTCGTGACTCCTACTGGCAAGTACGTGGAAGGAAATATTATATGAAGAGTAAATATTTTTACTATTCAAAATGTTTGTTGTTAACCTTCAAATATTTGGTAATTTTCCATATATTTTCATTACTGAATCTTACATACATCCATTTCAAATTTACAATCAATTATGCTAAAATGGCCATGCTTTAGATAGGCTATGTGTGTACCAGAAATCATTTAAAATATCAAATTTTCAATGTCATTGTTTTTTAAAATGTAGATGAAGATGACTATTAAATATCATATTCCTTCTGTCTGAGGAAACTTCCATATATTTTTGAAGTAGTTTTTCTTACTATAAAATATTTCTTTTTCTGAGTATTTTCAGTTCTCATCTGTTTTTACTTTCGTTCACAACGGAATTCTATATTGAGTGAGTTTTTTTTTTTAACCTGGAAAATATTGCTCATTATCATATGGGTTCCAAATTTCAATGAGAAGTCTGCTGTAGTTCACATCTGTCTTGTGAAATAAAATATTTCTTTTTTCCTCTACCTTCTATATTTCCTTTTATCTTTGCATATGAAATTTTGAGTATGATATGTGTAGAGATATGGTATTTGGAGGAAGAAAAAATATATTTTTCATCTTTAAATTCTTTGAACTTTTGAATTTGAAGTTTGATGTTTCTTATTTTTTAAATTCTCAGCCACCCTTTCTTTATTTTATTATTTCTTCTCCCTTGATCCTGAATCCTAACTGAATTTATGTTAAGTTGTTGCTATTCAAAAGTACAGCATGCTTTTTATGTTTTGTTCATTTTCCATGGATTTTTTGGGGGGAGTGTAATTCTCATGGCCTTGCCTCAAATTTATTGTCACTTCAACCTTATTTAAATATATCACTGATTTTGTTAAAGACATTTGTTATTCTTGTTGCAATTTCTTTTCCTCCTGCTTCACTAGATGAGTTCTCAGAGGTTTTCAGTCCTATTTGCCATGCAGGTTGGAATGTGTTTTTGTGATCATTTTATCCTGTTACACTTAGCTGTTTCAAATTCCCTGTCTGAGGAGTCCATTTGGTTGGGTATATCTATATCTATATCTATATCTATATCTAGATATATCTCCATATATATCCATATATGGAGATTTCATATATCCATATGAATATATATGTTGTATATATGTAGGTACATATATACACATATATTCATACACACACACACACACACACACACTTGACCTTCAGTAATTCATTAACATTTTTCAAAATTTAGTTGAATCAATAAGCACAACGTCCCTTCAGGACTTCTGCCACATAGGCCAGAATTCATGCTATCATTCCTCTTAGAGTTCAGAGGCCTTGGTTTAGACATCAGATTAAGCTGTTGTTGCTTTCCATTTCAGCTCCTTATATTTCAGGAATACTTTAATTTTATAAATCACCTAGTACTTCTTAAATTGAGATAGGGAGGGAAGGAAGCCATCTCCTGCATTTCACAGTGTCAATGGGACTAAAAGCCCTGATTCAGCTTGTATATGTTTTGTATTATTGTTGCTGTTAAAAAGACACAAATATGATTTGTAAGAAATATTTTCTGTGTGTGGAAAGAAACACAAAAAATGATTCCTGCTAGTGTTAAATATATTATTAGTATAAGGGATCACTTACAATACAGTCTTAACTGGATCATTTCTGCAAATATGATTTGAGTATCTATAAGAAAAAATAAATGTTTTGCAATTGTAGTCTATGAACTTCTTCCTGTTTTAGCGACTTAAATCATTTCAAAAAGTATTCACAATTCAGATTTTAGCCTGTAGTTCTTCCAAATTTAAACGTTCTGCAAAGAGAGAGAGCCAGAGCTGAAAAAAAAATTAAAAAAAAAAATAACCCGGTCCATTATTCAGTGTGTTGCTATAGGAAATCCGGCTATGGTAAGCATGTCCTTTGACAGTGAACTGCCTTCACTTAACTTCCACCAAACAACTTTAATTTTAGAATACTCCAGTTCATACTCTTCAACTGTTATCCAGTTGAAGAGAAGCTACTCTCACAAACATTTCCAGATAGATGATTAATGTAATTAAATTTTACCTACTCTTTACATTTATTCTTGAGATTCCTGGTCTGAAATTTGTGTATGTGATTATATAATACAAATTCCAGTTTATAGACAGGTCTTCTGTGTCATCTTTAGGTATCCTTTTCTACTAGTCTCTGGACAGTAAAACATTTGTTTCATTTAATATGTCACTTTCGGCTTTGCAATTCCGTGTCATGACCGACACCTACAGAGCATTTCAGAAAGGATATATCTATGAGATTTTCCCTTTAATGATGTTTCAGTAATGGTTCTGAAAAACAAAAATAAGGTTTTCATTTTCCTTAACACAGAAGCAATACCATACTGGCACCTTGGATGGTTTTGCTTTGTAATCTTGGATACAGACTCACAAAGAGTAAGGAGACACAAACAAAACCTTTGCTGCTGTTTAGTTTGGGCTACAGTAAAATTATCCCTTCATAATTTCTACTTTGAACCAATAGACCAACCAGTGAGAAATGAAACTACACTTTGGATGACACCAAGAGATGCCTTTATTTCTCCTTAATCACTAGCATAAAAGGATGTAAGTGTGAGAAAGGACACTGAGATACTGAATCCCATCACAACCAGAGCTTCAAAGGATTGTTTAATAATCATTTAGAAAAAAATATTTCCCATATTGAGTTCATTCACATATGTTAATAAATCCTCCAAAGACTGTGGAAAGAGTATTTCTAATCTGAGTCAACTCTGAAAGTGAAGACCAGAGGCCAGACCACACCCAACACTCATCTCTGGCAGCAGATCCCCAGCTCACAACAGCATAATCGACGGCACACTCATTCATCCTCCAGGCTGCTGGTCGTGGAAAGCCCTGTGATCCCATCAATTCCTGAATGCCCATTTCTGAACACATAAGGCTTTTGGGGAGCATTTTATTTTATTTATTTATTTATTTATTTGGTTTTTTTGAGACAGGGTCTCGCTTTGTAGTTCAGGCTGGCACTAAGCTCAGCCTCAAACTCACATCACAGCAATCCTCCTGCCTCTGCCTCCCGAGTGCTGGGATTACAGGCGTGAGCCACCACGCCAGGCACTGTGGTATGTGGTACTGGTTGCTGCTGGGCGTGAGTCTCCACGCCCAGTATTGTTATGTGGTTACTGGGGATGGAACCCGGGCCCTTGTGCTTGCAAGACAGGCGCCGGAACCACTGAGCTAAATTCTCAGCCCTTGGGGAGCATTTTAAATGTAAACCAAAGAAGCTTCTTGGAGGGCTTACTGGATGTATTTACTAGAATACAAAATCCTTCCATCTTTCATTCTTCTTATAAGTTTAATTTGCGTAACTTATTCAGGAAAATTATGACCACATTTATCTAAGTGTCTGTACAGATGTATACATAATTTAGATATTTACATATTTTTCTGTTCAACTCAAAAAAATCTGGAATACCAAAAGGCTGGGGGAAACCTAACATAACAGTAATTGAGTTTTTGTTAGTTACAGCATGGTAAATGGAATGTTGTATGACATTGTGCTGCCCCGAAGCAAAAAATCCTGCCCTGTGGATATATTTGTGAGTATGTCTGTGGAGTGTGAATGATTTATTTAGAATGTTGACTAAGCATCTGAAAAAGAGAGAATTATTCAGTTTTCTTCTGTGATTTATTTTCTGCAAAATAAAATAAACTAAGTTAAAGTAGGATGAATCTTTATAAATACTATGGACAAAAGTTCAAAGACATGATGATAAGTATAAATAAAAGATATGTTGCATTTCCAGGGTGTTCTTGATGGCACAATCGGGAAAGACAGGGAAAGATCTCTCCTTTATCTGCTCTTTTACCGTATAGTCCATCATCTTTCAGATATATCTTTCTAGATTTGCTATCTCAAAAATAAAGTTTGTAGAGCATTGCAGGGCTTGCTCACTTTTTAAGCATATATATGTTCTATTTTCAAATTGTCATTCTACTTTAAATAGTCTTTCCTATGGTTTTACTCAGAAAACATAACATCTTTTCCAGTTAAGTCATATAAAATCCCCCATATATTTTAATAACCCATTTTGGACAGTTTTTAGCATTACTGTCTTTTATAGATTTTATTTGCTATATCACTAAATTAATCTCAAACGGTAACATTGAATTTGACTGGGGAAAAACAGTGAATTTAAGAGCCAGAGTGTGATGTTACCAACTAACTCAATCAGTGAACCTCTTATCTCGGACTCATGTTCCATTAGCCTGACTGAAAGAGACTAATGACAAGGATCTGCGAGACAAGCCTAAGACTAATGCGTCAGAATTCGGTCAATTTCCTGGAGTGCTGGCATGTGGTGGACTCGAGATTTCTATCAGTTAATGAATGTTTCACTGGATCCCAAGAAAGAAGGCAAATTATAATTTACTTTTACTTACTTAAGCAAAGACAGCGGTTAGCTGTAGGAATCTTGCTCTGACTCTCTCATCTGTTTGAGCCTGAGCTCTACATTTTAATGGCCTAGTCAATAAATGTTAGGAAATAAAATCATTTTCATCAATTTTGTCCATATTTTTACAAATATTTTAATAAGAGCTTCTGACCATATGGGTTTTACTTGTTTATCATAAAAGATGGGTAGCCTTAAGTTTATCTCTTTTAACTTCATGTTAATCTGAATTTTCAGGCCCTAATCCTTCATAATTTCTAGTTTTTGATACATGCTTCAGAAACAAAATATGTAAATAAAAGTCAAGTCATCATGATAGTTTTTTTTTAATTATCTTTATTGGTACATTAAATATACACATCATGATTGCACTCCATAATGGGGATTTGTACCAGTATAAGACACAACTTAATTCTCATTTTTTCCCATAGCCCCACCCACCCTACCACCCCCCCATATATATAAAATTTGTTTCCTTACTTTTTTGTTACAATCTGATAGTTTTTACCCAATTAATTGGATGTGGCAGCATGGATGTGTAAGCCCACACTCTGGGGAGCATGTTAAGAGGATCACAAATGTGAGCCTAACATAGGCAACTGAGCTGCATAGTGATATCCTGACTCAAAGTTGAAGAAATAAAATTTAAAAACTGAGATGTATCACAACGTGGGCCTTGGTTTCAATCACCAAGTATTATGGATCTCTATAGTATACAGGGTGACTGATCTTTGAGAGTTGTTAGTAAGAATATTTACTACTGTATGAAGTGTAGTGGTGCCTGGACTCATTAGATAATTTAAATTATCACTAAAAACCTTGGAAGTCTTTGTTCCCTCACACACTGGCTCTCGGACACTGTGCAAACACCCGGACCCCAAGTGGGAGCCCTGAGGTACACAGCACTGGGCATCAATTCCCTGTCAGCGCTGGAGTAAGGTGCTCAGCCCGGTGGTCCCTTTTCTCCTCTGTGACCTGATACACTCAACTCCTGTTCAATACAGCACACTTAACTTATCCCAAAAACTCTTGGAAAGTGTAGATGTTGTTTTGCGACAACTGTAAGTTTACGGCTGATGTTGCATGTTGGAAAGTGTAGATGTTGTTTTGCGACAACTGTAAGTTTACGGCTGATGTTGCATGTTGGCTTTGCTTTTTCCTTCCAATGGTTCTCATTTAGAAATACAGAAAAAAAAAATCTCAACACAGCATTTTTTCCCTCCATGTAAAATTTCAAATAAGTTGGTGAGACACGACCTCTGGCAATTGCCAATGTGGTCTGCACAAAATCTCTCCAGTGTGGTGAAAGGGAAGCAACACCACAGCCCCAAGGTGGCAACAACAGCATGAAAGAATCTTTTTGTTTTTCCCCTATTACCTGTGAGAAACAGTTGGAAAAAAAAAATTCTATGGGAAAAAAGGAAGGACTGAAATAAATGAATGATAGAAGGAAGCCACCTTTTATGTTAGTTACTGTTTCATAGTCACTGCACATATCTTTAGCAGGACATATGAAAATTCATGTTAGCTCAGTACTGAGAACAATTGACATTAACACTTTTGCTTCCTTCTTACTAGACAAATTTCAGGCACAATGTAATATGAGAATCAGTGAAGTCTCTTCATAGATTTTCTCTCACCTGAGTGAGCATCAATTCAATGGCAAAAGTTACTCTGGAACTAAGGGAAAAATCTACCAGATTTCAGGTCTGATTATATTCGTCTTGATCAGTAATGACAACAGTTTGCATGGATAGTGAGCTTTTGTGAAAAGATACTTACGTGAGTCACTTAGTTTAAGTTGTATATCTAGAGGACAGTACATTTATTTATTCACAGTGACCTCTGAGGCTCCCTTGGATCTAGTACCATAAGGAAGATCGTTTTGTAATGAATAACTTATTTATCACAAGCCACATCGCTGAATTTTAACTCACTACTAGAGATCTAATGTCTCTTGGCTCCCAACAAACAATAACAAGCATGAGTTTTGATAGCTGATTTTCTTTCTTTTCAATCATCTACTGCACGATCTTCTAGTTCTTCAGATTATCAACTTGTGCTCCTTTCTCCTTGTCTGTAAAGACTGAGTGGGGGAATATAAATTAGTCTACAATATGGTAATCAGCTTTTAATATTCTTGTAATAAACCTCTGAATTTTGTCAGAAAATCTTCAAAAGAACCATGATACCCTTCAAGATTATTTTTTCTTCCCTTGTGCTTGAAAAATGGCATTAATAAGTTTCTTTTTCGAAAACTGAATCCATCTAGAATCATTAGCTTTGTACTGATAAAGGTTGAATATATCTCATTATTTTATTATAAAAATATAAAACTTCTCAGAAGGCAAATGCCCACAAGACTACTGTATAAAATTTCCTTATTTTATGCAAGAGAATTAGATATCTGGAGGGCTTGAGACATGGACTAGTTAAGTAATTTAAGTATTAAGAAGGTAACACACGAGAGTGGTCTTATGGGGCCAGAGTTTTAGCTCAGTGGTTCCAGCGCCTGCCTTGCACCCAGAGGGCTGTGAGTGCGATCCCTGGTAACCACATAGAACAATGCCGAGTGAGGTGACCCACGCCCCCCAGCAGTCAGCACCACAAACCACAGTGCTGAGTGTGGTATCCCATGTCTCTAACCCCAGCACTCAGGAGGCAGACGCAGGAGGATTGCTATGAGTTGGAGGCCTGTCTGGAGTACATAGTGAGCTCAGGGCCACCCTGAACTACAAAGTGAGAACTTGTCTCCCCCCCCCAAAAAAAAAAAAAAAAAAAAAGTGGTCTTATGCTTCCTCATTCAATGCTTTTGGTTTAACTCCTTCCTCTCAAGAGATTTCTCTTAATAAAGCTTCTTACTCTCTTCTCTGTCCTCAGCTCCATTCCTGGGCATCCTGAAACACCAAGGCAGCATATCTAACAGGTTGGGAGGTACCACTCTGACATCATCACTAAAAATGGATTGAATGTGTTTGAATATCACAAAGGCAGATAGACTGTCCTAGAGAATTTTCTGCAGCTTGGAAAACATCCTAGAAATGCAAATATTTCCATGAAGTAGTGTAGAAGGACTATCTTCTCAAACAGTAAATACTTTTTCATTTTTGTTCATCTGGAATTTCTGATTTGTTGCAGTACACATTTGGTGTGGTAGGGATATGATTTGCCTTTCAAGATATCAAGATGACTGCTCTGTCAAAATAATCTGTTTTTAAAATCAAACTTTCAAATATCTTAACAAGAACTTCCAGTTGAACCCCCAAATCAATAGGTATTCATTATTTTGCTTTAAATGTTGGCAACGACTTATCCTTGGGCTAACCTTGCTCTAATCAAATTGTAATTTCAAATAACATGAGTCAAAACTGAGAGGAAATTTATCATTTCATTTCTTTTAGACACACGATATTCTTTTTAACTCTTAATACTTGTAATTGTGGTTCATACTTCACTGCCTAATAAACAGAGAAAATGTTTTGAACATGTTGTTATCACTGTAAAAACTAAGGAAAATTAGAAATCCCAAGAGATGATTAAGGATCCGATCCATCTAGAATATTTGTTTGAAGGACCTGCTTCAAATGTCTAATTATTTGCCTTGACCAGTCTAAACAGATTATTATTTTTGAAAAGCTAAATCAGGTATTCTTCTATTATTACATATAAATTGAAAGCAACTATGTTGTCGGTTCCTAAGTATAAGATATTTAAGGAAAAAAGGAATACAAATTATTTAGAATTCTTCTACATGAAGTTTAAAAAATATTTTATTGAATTGTATTCTTCCGACAACTTTTTGTCAATACCTTATTGTATTTGCATTGTTAAAGTTCCCCATGAAACACGTTCTCTACTGAGTCATGGCTCCTACCCTGGGGCTGCAGTGACTTCTTCCCAGGTGCATTTACAAGCCAGATATTAAAGTCTGGTGACCTTCATTCTCTGCTCTCCATTGTTTGCACCACCAAAAAGATCATAGAGACAATCTGAATGATGAAAACTACAAACATCCAGTTTTCTTAAGAACTGTGTGGTATAAAAAAATACAAGTCACTGCTGTTCTTTGGGTTGCTCCGGACCCCTTCTTCTTGTCTGAAGCCTGCTTACCTGCACGCTGTGTAAATATTCCTCACTCAGGGCTGGTCTCCCCTGTGGGAGACATGTAGGCGCAGCAAGCCAGGTGTTCTCATCAGCTCAGTTCAGAGGAGAAGGGATGGAATGTCCTTGCTTTCAAGCACAGTGGGATTGTTTGCTCTTGCTCAGGTGGCTGTTCTGGGCAGGTTGACCTTCACCCATTGAGCCAGAGTATGGACTGTTACAACTGCTATGAAGGAAAATTTCTGTGAAAGTAAGGTCTAATTTGAGGATAACTAGTTGGAAAGTTTAGAAATTTAAAATGCAATGCCTGGATGTGAAAAGCACACATTGAAGTAGAAGAGACAAATATAAAATCCAGTTATTTCCATTTAAAGAAAGATAGACAAAGCAGCGTCCATGTTCCCTTCAGTGAGTTGGCTACAGACAGGTCTGCTCCAGACTTTCCTGCTTCAAAGAGCAGTTGCTTTAAAAAATTTGCACGTATTTATTCTATTTCTGCCATGGTAAGATGTGAATCTCCACGCATCTTCCCACTTTTATAGGTCAGGAATGTCTGTCTCAAAGATGTGACGTTCCTTCCACTTGATGTACTTGACCAGAAAACAGCTGCCCTTACCTTCCATTCTCCCTGCAAAGACAGAATCCTAGTAAATATGTGCTTGTAGAAAAGGAAGAAAGCATCGTTCCATTAACTAACCCACTGACATCGTCCAGATCTCCTCCACTATTTTGGTTTCAGTGGAATTGCTTTCAAGCCGTCTTTTGTATTGCAGTACTCTGAACTCTGACTGTTGCCATAGAATAGCCAGGTGTGATCCAGACTTTTTCAGATGACCAGCAAATACTCGCCAATTGTACATCTGGTAGTAGTGGCAAGCAATATATTTACTGAAGATCATAAGTAGTTTCAGCTAGGGAAATTCTATGTCAGCAAGAGCTGTATTGTAGACAGAAAAAAATGGCTCCAAGGTGATAGAAAAGCAATGCACACAGGCCACAGCCCACAGAAATAGCAGTAGCTGCCTAGAAGTTAGGCTTCTGGACAAAAACAGATATACAGGTCACTGGACAGACTAGAGAGTACAGAAGTCTCCTCAGAGATATGTGGCTATGTAGTTTTTAAAAGGGATCAAAAGTACATACTGGAGGAAAGAGAACCTATTCAACAAGTGGTGGTAGGTAAGCAAGTTATCTGTCTGCAAAAAATTGGAACTAGACTCATATCTTCTTTCCACTCCTAAATTAAAATCAAAATGGATCAAAGATCTAAATGTTAAAACAGAAACTTTATACCTGCTAGAAGATAAAATGGGTAAAACACTCGAGTACATAGGTGTAGGAAATACTTTTTTTAAAAAATGAATTGCACAAGACACAACAGTAAGAATCAATAAATGACATTATGCCAGACTAAAAATCTTCTGTACAGTAAAAGAATCAATTAGTAAAATGAGGAAATAGCCTACAGAATGAGAAAAAGTGTGAGTTATTCTTCAGACAGAGGTCTAATGTCCAAAATACAAAGAACTCAAAAAAATTAAACTATTTAGAATTAACCACTGAGTCAAGAACTGGGTATAAGAAGAAGTACAAATAGCCAGAAAATATATTTAAAAATGTTCAGCATCTCTGGCCATTAGAGAGATGCAATTTAAAACAACGCTAAGATTCCATTTTACTCTAGAAAGAATGCTAATCATCAAGAAATCAAACCATAACAAATGTTGGCAAAAAAAAGAACAATGCTCTCTTTTTGGTGAGAATGCAAATTAGTGCAACAATTACAGAAATCAGTATGGAAATTTCTCAAAGAAAGAAAGATATTACATATGATCCAGTTATCCTCCTGCTAGGCATCTTCCCCAAGAGCCAAGACATCACATATAGTAAGATGTATACACCAATGTTTATAGCACCACAATTGATGATGATAAATCTTGGATACAGCCATCAAAAGACAGCTGCGTAAAGCAGATGTAAATATAATGAAATATTATTTGGCTATAAAGAAGAGATACATTGTAAAAAATGGATGCATCTGGAAAATACTTTGGGTAAAATAAATAAGATACACAAATTTGAATACTATATTGTATCTCTCATATGAGTAAGACAAAGAACAAACTGAGACAAGGTAGACCTCTTGCATGTGGAAATGGGTCCAATAGACCAAGGGCCACAATAATGTGGGATGTCTCTGTGTGTGAGGGAGGGTTTCTGACAACCTGTCAGAGAGACTTTTGAAAGGCTGGTGAACACTGAGCTCTAGGCCATTAATAAATTAAACATAAGTGATTTACTGTAACATAGCACATCTTTTTCTCAAAGAAATCCCACCTCTGAGACTCTTCTGGAATCCCTCTGAATATCACCAGTATGAGGACTAGCTCCTCTGATAGTACTTTAGGTTCAGTCATTTGAGAACCTAAGGCGAAAATAACTCAGTTGAGACCAACGTAACTGCATTTCGTTAGGGGTAATTAGGATTGCAGTCTGGAAAAGAGAGATCCAAACAGTCTCAAAAACGGACTCTGAGCTCTTACAAATTGGCAGCTGTATTTGTGGCTGTAAACTACACAGAGGCCAGTGATTCAATTGTTACTGACGAACTGTGATTACTCCTGGCAGAAGAAAATTTGTCATGGAAGAAAGGGATTAAGTGTGGCCTCTTCTTCTCAGCCTGAGAAAAGAGCTCCTCTGTGGTAAAGAAGGTCAGGAGAGGGTAACAGCACTTCAGAAGTCAGCTGTCATATGGAGGTGGACCTGTCCTCCGCTCCTTCGCTTCTGGGGCACCAGTCATTTGAGATCTGATTACACATGACTTCCTCACTCTGTTTATGTGCTATCAACACCAAAGCTGCTCCATTTCTGGCTTTTTTGATTTCTTGACAACAGCAATATGACACTCCCCTGAGATCAGAAGTCACTAATGTAGAGAGGCCACTGACTTCTGAATGTTTAATTTCTCTCCTCTTCATCTATAAATGAAAACAAACTGGAAGAAATAAAGTTCTCTTTAAATAAGAGAACTTTTGAATTCTCATACTAACCACAGAAGTAAACAGTGGGACACTCAATACCTTAGGATGGTCTGCCCTAGGTATCCATGTCTGTTATAGAAGTTGATGTCTCTTCTAGATGTAATATTTTGGTCATTTTGGATGAGTATTATTAATATTTGATTATAAAACCAAATTACAACACCTAACTTCCAAGATCTCTTAAAAATTATGCCAAAAGTAATTGCTGAATAAATGACAAGGAAAAATTAAACTTCTTATTACCAGAAGGGAACAATAATATTTTATCAGAATGGGCCAAGTTATTCTGTCTGAACTGTGGAAGAAAAAATAATCAATGTTATCTTAAATTGGTTTTAATGATTTAATTAGTCTTGATTGTTATTTTGTTTTTCCTCACATGTGGTTGCTATGTATAAATATGTGCCACCTTCTGAAATAACATCTTCCAAGCTCCTTTTGGTTTGACTTCAGGTTTGTTTTTCTTTCTTTCTTTCTTTCTTTTCTTTCTTTCTTTAGTTCTTTCTTTCTTTCTCTCTTTTTTTCTTCTTCTTTTTTGTTTTGTTTTGTTCCTTTCACCTGTCCAGACTTCGTTACCAAAACTCTAATTTGTTTCTCTCCATCAGGTTTATAATATAGCAAGACATGATTTTATATTTTATGTCAGCAATATTTTATATTGGCTAAATTTTATGTTAGCAAGACACAATTTCTTGTTGTGTTTTTAAATTTAATCTTTATTTGTTTTAGATTCTTTTATTTATAACACTTATTTTTTAAATCATGGTTAAAATTTTATCAATTTCCTTTCAAGATGATACAAAGGTTTATATTTTATACTGTCCTCTCCACTATAACCGTGAGCAATATGACAAAAAAATAGCAAAACCAGAATGTTATAGCTAGATTCAAATGCAAGCTGAATATTTATTGGGTAGAATCAGAACATAAACACAAAGCATTAATTTGTCCTGAAACTATCTGGGGCACCTGGCTGAGGCACCTGACATGCACAGAAAAGTGATCAGAGGTGACTACTGAAGGTACACTGTGTGAGAGTCTGGGATCCCTGCTTGAGACCAATTTTTATAACTCGCTTTCCATTGCAATACAATTTTATAATATATTTTATCATTGCATTTACATAAATTATATTTAACTGGGTAGATAGATGAATATGTAGATAATTTGCTATTGTTGGTCTATTTAAATTACCCTTCAGGCTGTCTCCTGACAGGTACTGCATTCTTTTTAACATAAATTGATTTGGGTAGTGTTCAGCTGTGCAGCTGTGAAAAACATGACAGAATTTAATTACTGATGTGCATTTCCTATATTAATAGAAATCTCACTAATTTATTGTCCTTAATCTCATATAGATTTTAATATTGCCATGTTTTGTTTCATTTCTATGACAAATTTCCACTTCATTGAAACTTGTTTTTCAGTAACCTACAATTTCAAATTACATGGTGATGAGGTGAGTTGGTTAGGAAAAAAAATCCAGGATTATCCTATTTTTTCTTTAAATTCTTTATGAGTTTGTTTTGCATGATATTTGTGGCATGAGCTGCATTAGGGTGAATGATGATTTTCCAATTGACTTGTTTTACATTTTGGGACTTTTTTACTTTATTTTCTCCTATATAGTTTTAAAATCAACTCTACTAATTTTCATTCCTATTGCATATTCATTTATTACACCTATTAGTTTATGAACCATCCTACAATCCAAATCTATCATTTTGCATGCATTGAGTTATATTTCCATCATTCCCTAACATTTTTAATGTATCATCTAGGAACTTCTAATGCACTGCTCATGTGAAGGTTCCCTCTTTTGATGTTTCCTTTCTTGTAGCTTTTTACAATGCTTGCTACAAGTAATGCCAGCTTTGTACTAATTCTGTTGACTTTGTTTCGCAAACTGAGCTTGAAAAGTAGAGTTTTTGTCCAGTAGCCTCATCCCTATGTATTCATTAAGCCGCCAATGTCTTTATCAAGTACAGATAGCAATAATTTTGCTTTGGTAAATTGTATGGACTCCATTAATGTTTCTTCATTTATTTGGTTGCTTCTAGATGTTCTGAATAGACATTTAAGGTCAGTCTGTATATTGACTTAATCCTGCTTAGTTCATTATTCGTTTGAGCACCTGTAGTGCATTCCTCCCGAGGTCAGGGTAGCGTGGACTCTATTAGAACTGGTTGTGATTCAAATATCGCATCCAAGACTTCACTGGGCCACCTTTAACTCAGCACTTTTTTAAAAAAGCATTGCTCAGACCGACCCAGGTCCTTGTAGGCCATTACCTGATATACAGTTTATTTTTAATATCTTAGAACAGATTTATAGCAACATCAAATTTTTGTTAATTTTAACTGCTGAGTCCTGGTGATGTTTGTTATACACTGTAGTTGTAGCAATAACTGATGATATAGTTACATAACATCCTTACATTTTCAACAAGCATCATGCATATTAATGTTAGTGTGACAAATGATCTTGCTTCTTATTATGAATTTAATAATTTATCTAACCAGACTGGGGAGTTAGCTCAGTGGTTCCGGCGCCTGTCTTGCAAGCGCAAGGGCCCAGGTTCGATTCCCCGGTAACCACATACAATACTGGGCATTGAGACTCACGCCCAGCAGCAGCCAGAACCACCTACCACAGTGCCGGGCGTGGTGGCTCAAGCCTGTAATCCCAGCACTCGGGAGGCAGAGGCGGGAGGATTGCTGTGATGTGAGTTAGAGGCTGAGCTCAGGGCCAGCCTGAACCACACACACACACACACACACACACACACACACAAAAAAGCGAGACCCTGTCTCAAAAAACCTAAAAACAACAACAACAAGAAAAAAAAAATTATCTAACCAAAATTGCAATGAAAACAACTAGTTTGGAGACAATCTCTACTGAAGCTATTTAACTTATTTTAAATAAAATGCATAGTAGAGAAACCAAATTGAAGATATTTCAAAGAAATTTCACAATATTTTTTTACTCAAACTGAGATAAATTATCTTGTATTTTTCAAGTTTTATCTTTAGTTCTTAATCAGTGGCTATTTCTAGTAACTTATCTTGCAATGTTTTAAATAAATTTGAATTATTTTGATGAAATAAAGAAATACTGAATTCATAGGTTTCTAATTTTTGAAGGTTCTTCTAATGAAATTTTATACATTTCTATCAAATTCTTTAATAATTGCTTAGTTCTACAATACTATGAGTTTTACCTGCTTCAATAAAATTTGATATATGAAATGTGTCATAATCTATAGAAACTGTTCTTTGAGGCTTCTTTGATTGTTGTCTTTTGATCCCTCTTTGGCTTAGTTTACTGTATCTGAATTATTTTTATAACAATTTTTGAGGAAGAAAGTATGTCTCAGTTCCCAGAAGAATGTTTTTCTTCCAAAAGTATTCCAATACAGAGCTTAAATTTGAAAGTATATTATCAATGTGTGCATTCATTGTTGTACATTATTATGTTTTGTTTGTTGGCAATAAAGATGAAAAAATCTACCTCACCTTACCACCATGCTCAAAAGGCACATAAATACTGTCAAATATATCAAAAACACTTTTTAATTTTTACATAGTGTCCACACTTTCCCATCTACTGTGATCTATAGTGCCGCCTGCGGACTGCTGTTTTGTGAAGTGCTTTTCACTGAGTACACAAGTATGTCCACTATGAGCATGCAGGTTCTTCACAGCCTCATACTGTGGGACTATCAGGTTCATCTCACACAATGAAATATCAGGACACATTACAGGTTGGGCAAGGAGGGAACTTGCTGAGCCAGTGCACCTGTGAATAGAATCGAGGCTTGATTCGCAGATGAATCCTTTGTCCCCAGTGCACCTGTGAATAGAATCGAGGCTAGATTCGCAGGGAATCCTTTGTCCCTTTAGCTTATATCGCCCCTTCAAACAAGAAGTGGCTCTCTCCTTGAAGCTGTTCCCGGTTCACATCCAGATTCTTGGGGAGGACGGGCAGCACTGCCCAGAAGTGGGTGTGTGACCGTTTACACGTGTAAGGTCTCACAAAGAGGGGTCAGCTCCTTCTGAGAGCAGATGGTGCATTTAGCATTTTCAAGGAAAACTGAGTTAACATTCTCTCTGCAGAGCATTTGGGTCTTCTGTGTCTTGCAGGCTAACATTCCCTTCCTCCAACTCGCACGAGGCCACAGGCTCTTTAACGTTACATATAAGCCTTAGGGTTAGACTGTCATGAACTGCGGAACCAGGACCTACTGTGGGTAGAACCCCATTAAATGGTGTGATATTTAAACTGAGTTAACTGATCATCTGGAACTCTGAAGCATATTTAAGTATGATGAACACAAATGTCTATTTTGTGAGTTTTAAATCTAAGATATTATAATTATTAATCAAGTGTATTTTTATAATTTATCATGATAAACTGTACTAATGAAACAAAATGCACAGTTGTTTTTAGTTATAAATTAATACTGACATAATCAGATTCTGAAATCTTGAAATTTTGTTCCAAAAAAAATGACACTGTTTTATGAACCTGACAAAATACCTAACTGTAGGTGATGCAAATGAATTTGAAGAATTGACACCCAGGCTGCCTTATGCAGTCTTGCTCAGCAGCACCATTCTGCAGGTAACTTTTTACAGCTAGGATTCTGTGTGAAGATGTACTTTCTCTTAAGGCCTCTAGGTCATCCAAATTCAAGCATCAGTTACATAAAAAGAAAAAAAAAAACAGTTTCAGAAACAAAAGACTACTTTGAAAGAAAGCAAATTCTTAACCTCATGAAATTGGATTAAATGTCTTTTGAGTTAAATGCCTGCTAAAGGAAGTATTCAGTTTTTCAGAGGTAAATATAAGTTCTTCATAGACTACACAGAAAGCAGTACTTCATATTTCAAGATTAAAATTCTATGTATATCTAATAAAACAACATTCAAAGGCTGGAGTAGATTTTTTCTATATATAAAAAAATTAAGTCTGCAGCAAAGATGAAAAGAATGCTACAGTGTTTGCTTCCTGATAGATTCTATATGATAAATATCCCAGTTATCCAGAAATTAATCTATAAATTCCATGCAATTCTAAATACATATCGATGGGATACCAAAATATGCTGAGTTTAATCCAAGGTAATAGCAGACCAAGTGTGAAAGAACCTGGAAAATTCTGAGAGCAGCAAGTTTATCTATTAAATATAAAAACTTGGTATTAGGTACTTGGTACACCAGCGCAGAAACACTGGTCTGGGTGAGGGTTACGGAATTTTGAGGCACTGATGACCAAAGCGCAGAGCCTGGAACGCAGAGATGGCTGGCGTGTGGTGCACTCGTCACTAGACGACCCGGAATTGAGATGCTGTTTGACAGGAATGCCTGTGTGTCACCTGAGAAATAAGTAAGGAAAATTAAATCGCTGTCTCACAATACATCTCTTAATAAGCAGAAAAGTTGAGTCAATATGGAATTTTTTTTTTCAAGAGAAATATGGCAATATCTGCTAGACACAAAAATGTTGTTATTTACTTATTTACATCTAATTATTTGATGAAATGGGGTTGTGAAAGATTTCTCCTAATGTCCAAAAGGTCATTGAAACACTAACTGAGCAACTTGCGAAACATGTATATGTGAACCAAGAACTCAAATGTAAAAGGTAAAAATTCAAGCATTCTAGATAAAAATGCAGGATTTGTGTCTATAACTTCCAAGTTGAGAAGATGTTCAAAAAACAGCTAATGAATTTTTTGGTAGCAGAGTGTATAAAGAATTCACTGAAATGGCAGAAAAAGAAAACATCAAGTCAGAAAATACTAAAGACTTGAGGAATATTGACAGGCAGCTCTATATGCAGCCATCGAACCCCTGAATAGTGTAAATATGACCAATCATTGTAATATCCAGTAAATGTCAGTTGATGATAAAATATAATTTCATCAGCATCAATGACAGATGGAAATGTCCAACGGTATCACATGGTATTATGTTTCAAGACAAAGAACTGTGCATGTCTTGCTGTGGTGATGTATGATCGGGCAACTTTTGTGGGGCATTTAGCTAGTATTTAGTGCTTATCTCACCAGCATGTGTTGAGCTCACAGAAGACTAGCCAGAGCAAATACCTCTCACACTTCCCTCCACGAAGCTTCCCTGGCAGGTTCTTCCCTGTACCCAGGTTGTGAAGTCAATCCCTGCACACACACAAGCTAGTTTTCATCAGGCCACAGACTCCAGGAGACTCTTGTGTATATAACTTTTAAGGGCAAATCCCTTTTCTCTAGGTCCCTGCCAGCTTCATTCTGCTCAGTGATATCAAATACAGTTTCTTCCTTCTGTATTTCTGGGCTTCACAAAAGGATGCACCATGGCTAAATTCCTCTGGATTGAAAATGCAAGACCACCACATCAATCCTGTTCTTCAGTGTTACACTCTTGTACTATATCTGCTCTAAAATATGCAAAGAGTGTTTCTTATACTTGCATATGTGTATAAAATGTTACTCCATATGTTTAATTCTGATTAACATTGGACAGAATTTAACAGGAGATAATGACACTTCGAGAAAGAAAAAGAATATCTCTCTAACTGAAATATAATTGCTTTCTTCCTTTTTGATTAAATCATGTAATTGTGATAGTAATTTATAAGATTCATTGATCTCTTACTATTGAAGAATGCTGAGTAAGAGTGCAAAGACAAAAACCTTCACAGACTACCATATTGGTGGGCCCCACCATACTACATAATGTTAATTCCTTTGACTATGTTTGTTGAAGTGAAGCTATTTTCCTTTCAACTTCATAAAGATAAAATTAAATAAGTTTATTTTTTATTTCAATTTTAGCTGGATTTTACAAAATACATGTAGTTTTTCTTGTCATATTGAGATCATATCTCCTGACATGCATATGAAGTGATGTGAATGAAAAATGAAAGAAATTAATAAACCATCCCAAATTAAATATTACAAATGTCAGTAGAGATTAAATATAAAAAATAATGCTACAACAGAATCTCATACATAAATATTACATTGATTATTAAAAATTACTCCATAGTCATGTGTATAAAAGTAAATATTAAGTTGGTTTTTTATATATGTACACTACCCCCCTTTCTAGTTATACTTAGTGCTACTATTGTATGTGAAATTGCTCAGACCTTTCTATATTTTGTTGACAATGCATATTATAGTCACTAAGAATATTTTATTTCCCTTAAGAATAAGAACCTCTAGCTGTATAAGTATAATTTAAAAAGTAAATACTGATTTATGGAGGAATGTTAACAATATGCCAGTGGAAGTTATCACTCTATGTCTCACTACACAAACAGCAATTTATTGGATCCAAATTGTAATAGTACATGATACTGGTATTTTTTGAAAGATGTGATACTAAATAATTTATTTGAGACATTTTATTGGATGTGGTTTTGATTCATGATACTGGAGAAATGTATATCTAAATTATATATTGTTTTACATCATTCAAATATACTTCAGTGATAAGAGTTTTCAATTAAATTATATCCTTAAGCTCAATTCACAAGTAATCTTCTTCAAGTTCACAAAATTGTAATATGTCTATATTAATAAACAATCAAAACATACAAATGGTTTATCGATATATGTACATGGTATATGCAAGAGGAAAAAAATGAGAGCTTTATGGATCTTGTTAAATAATGACCATTTTGGATAAACACTTGTTTAATGTATTAAATTCTACATTCCCTATGATTCAGGGTGAGAGCTCCCTTCAAGAAACTCATTATCGACACTGTTTTGTAACCTTTGTTACCTATGATTAACATAAGCTTTGCACCAGTGATGTTAAATTTTTTTTTAAGGTTGTTTTTGAGACAGGGTCTCGCTTTGTGGTTCAGGCTGGCCCTGAGCTCAGCCTCCAACTCACATCACAGCAATCCTCCTGCCTCTGCCTCCTGAGTGCTGGGATTACAGGTGTGAGCCACCACGCCCGGCACTGTGGTATGTGGTGCTGGTTACTGCTGGGTGTGAGTCTCCACATCCAGTATTGTTATGTGGTTACCAGGGACTGAATCTGGGTCCTTGCGCTTGCAAGACAGGTGCTGGAACCACTGAGCTAACTCCCTGGCCCTGATGTTAAATTTTTACTATGATCAAGATAGTATAGAACACACCACCTAGAACCTCAAGATATGTAAGATGTTGAAAATAAGCATGAAGTTTGAGTTAAAATGATAGAATTATTAGAAGTCTTCTAAGAAATATCACTTTTCTGAGTGAGTACTCATCCTTAGAATTCTTGAAGTGCAAATTTAAAGCACTTCATCCTCACAATGCAGCAGAGCAGCCCCAAGAGAAATATGACATTAGAGAGCAGATATGTTAACCAGCCTCCTGACACTACAACAAAATGCCTGAGAGGATTAAATTTTAAAGAAAAAGGGAGGAAAATGTCCTGCATTATTTATATTTTACTCCAATTTTCAAAATATTCTCAGCTACTTGGAAATCTTATCTGTGTAGAGAAAATATCTTGCAATATTCATGAAGGAAATGACATATTGTATGTCATCATAAATAATGTGAGAAAGGAAGAAATAAAGGGAGACTATTAGAGAAGTGAAATTAGAAAGGAAAATAAGAAGGCCGGGGAGTTAGCTCAGTGGTTCCGGCGCCTATCTTGCAAGCACAAGGACCTGGGTTCGATCCCTGGTACCACATACAATACTAGGTGTGGAGACTCACCCCAGCAGCAACCAGTACCACATAGCACAGTGCCGGGCGTGGTGGCTCACACCTGTAATCCCAGCACTTAGAGGTAGGAAGATTGCTGTGATGTCAGTTTGAGGCTGAGCTCAGGGACAGGGTACAAAATGTAGAAGTAATCACATTTTGTTTTCACAGTCAAATAGGGAAGTGGCTGTCTCAGCTTTTTGCAATGTTCCTTTGTGTGATCTTCTAATAACCAGAATTTTTTAAAGTTAAAAAGAAGATATATTACTAGAAAAAAAGAAGATACATTAGTAGAATAACAGAAATCTAGAAGAATATAATTAAAAAAATTTGCTATCTTATATGTATACTTTGATTTTCTCCTGAGCTACATCTATATTCATTTCCCAGATTTGACAAATCCAATATCTAATCATGACTTTTAAAACTCTTTTAAAGTGTTAACAAAAGGATACATTCTCAATTAGAAAAACATATTTTTAAAACCTATAGTTAAGATTGTATTTAATAGTTAGAAAGTAGTCCTTATAAGACTAGGAACAAAAGAATATCTTCTCTTAGCATTCTTACTCCATATTATACTAGATACCACAAGTAAGTCAGGATAAGAAACAAAAGAGTATATGGATTGTCAATGAAGATATAGCACTGTTTTTATTAAAAATTGTATATTTGTCTATAGAGAAGTCCCCGAGAATTAGCACAAAAGAGAGAAAACATCCTCATGGGAGAAATAGCAAGTAAAACAAGATCACAGAACACAGGATTAATATTAGAAATATATTTTATAATTCTCTTATTAATTGATTTCTGTATACAAGAAATGAGCAGCTGGAGTTTGATACATAAAAACCAATTAAATTTAAAATCACATCCTTGAAAGTATATACTTGAGTATATATTTAATAAAACACATACAAAAGGTATGTATAGATAACAGTATTGTAAAAGAATTCTAAATATTAGAAGGACATTCTCATTTATGGACTACAAGATTCAGTGTTTTTGAAATGTCTCTTCTTCCCACTTGACCCATAAGATAAAGGGCGTTTCTATCAAAATCTCAGCAAGCTATTTCATAGACACTGAGAAGTGGGTTTTCAAATTTGGTTGGAAAGGCAAAGCAACCTAGAACAACAAGCACATTATTCGAGAGAATGAGCAAGTTGGAGGGCACGTGACAGCCCACCATGACCTATTGTGAGACCACGATAAAGAACAGACCATAGGGCCGGGGAGTTAGCTCAGTGGTTCCGGCGCCTGTCTTGCAAGCGCAAGGACCTGGGTTCAATCCCTGGTTACCACATAACAACCCTGGGCGTGGAGACTCACCCCAGCAGCAACCAGTACCACACACCACAGTGCCGGGGCGTGGTGGCTCACGCCTGTGATCCCAGCACTCGGGAGGCAGAGGCAGGAGGATTGCTGTGATGTGAGTTGGAGGCTGAGCTCAGGACTAGCCTGAACCACAAAGCGAGATCCTGTCTCAAAAAACCTGAAAAAAAAAAAAAAAAAAAAAGAACAGACCATACTGCTGTTGAGAGCATGCACAGGTAGCGCTGTTTGTGATAGCATCCTAGAAATACGCACATACTTCTTTGGTTTATGGGTGTGCATGTGTACTACGTAGTGTACACAACACGTCTCAGCCCAGTCTATAAATGCTTTCCTTCCCTTCCACCCCCTCGCTCCACCTCCGGCGCTTCCTTTGGCTGCCTGTTCGCAGCACATGTGCTATTTGTTCTAAATTGCACTGTGTTGACCTTAAAATTCACGGAGTGGAGTACAAACTTCATTACCTCAGAAGGTGGGTGCGTTTGGGAATGGGGATTTCACAGTAATTAAGTAAAAATTGGCTCATTAGAGCAGTCCCTAATCCAGAGTGGCCGGTGTGCTGGTTAATGAAGAATGGGGACGCGGATGTGGGAAGAAGCCGGCAGGGGGAGAGGTGGATACGTGCTCTCTTCGGGCACTCAGAACAGACCTAACCCTGATCTCAGTTTTAACCTCTGAAAGTGTAAGAAAATAAACTGTTGTTTATGTTACTCTGCCTGTGGTCTGATAGCCCTAGAAAACTAATAAAGCAGTTCACTGATCTTTGACGAAGAGCAAAGCAAATGCACTGGAAGGATCATCTTTTCAGTAAATGATGAGGGAGAATTAGCTATTAATATGCAGAACAGTGAACCTGACCCAGACCTTACAACTAACAGAAACACTAATTCCAGAATGCATTCTTACATAAATGTGAAAGCACAACTCTAAAAGGTCTTGAAGTAAGCAGGAGAAGGGGTATATGACCTTGGGCTCGCTCATTCATTTTTTAAATACCAAAAGCAAAATTCAGGAAAGAAAAATCATTGTTAGCTTTTATTAAAATTAAAAACTTTTACCTTGAAAAGGACACTTGAGAAAATGAAAATATCAGTCACCAATTGTGTGATGATACATAGAAAACACATATCGATAATGGACTTGTGTTACACTGTAGGAGTAGCTCTTAATAATTAAATGATAATCTAGTTCTATAATGGAGAAAAAATATGAAAAGATATTTCATCAGTGAAGACATATGGGAGGCAAATGATATAAAATGATGCTCCTCCATAGTTGGTCATGGGAGTATTTTGTCTTATAGTTCTGAAATTCCAGTCCCACTGAGCATACATTCAGTAACAATTTTTCCATTCTGGATTCTAACTGAAATGTTTTTATGCACTCCAATTCTTTAGCAAACTTATAACTTATTTTATACCGTCTGTTTAGTCCATCTAACCTTCTATTAGTATATTCTGAGAGACGCTGCACCTTTCTTCTGTTTTCATTTCCATGAAATGCATAGTTCCATCTTCGCTAATCCCCTTGAATGTCTCTTTGTTCTATTTTCCAATTTCTTCTGCTGTCCATTCTCACTGGCTTCCATTTTCCCTTCAATTGGAAAGGGGTGAATCACAGGTGCTTTAAAGAAATACCCCCACGGACCACAGTCGCGGCTTCCTTTGCACACGATTCATTCACACTGAAGTAATTTTACACAAGTCTTCAAGAAACCAGTGTGAAAACGAGTGTCCGGATGGGAGACGCTCCTCTTATACTTTTCACAGCGACCTCTCCGGAGAGCAGACTTGCTTGTAGATTCTGCAGATTCCTCTCACCAAAACCTGCCTCTGTGGTGAGTCAGGGCCTGGTGCCTTCTAAGGGCTTCGATGTAGGGGACGGTTTCCTGTCTGTTCCACAAGAAACGCCAATTCCAAGTTTTGTTGTCCGAGTCTTTTCTCCTCACAGTGTGTAAGAAGATGTATTTGTGGCCATTCAGAACTTCAAGGAAGCACTTCAGAAAACAAAACAAAACTAAAAGGGCAGTGCTCTGCCATGCTGAGGCCGGCCCAAGGTTGGAGTTTTTATTTCTAAAAAAGGCTCTTTATTAGAAAAAAAAAATCAGAGCCATTTTTTAATGAAGAAAATTATCTTGAAGTGACCCTTGATCATATTTAACACAGCTCTTGCTTTCAACTGATCCATTCAATTAACTTTCATTTTGGAATAAAAGCGATTTACGATTTACTGGATAATTGAACGTTTGTTCAAAGGTATCTTGGCAAAGATGTCCATGCACGTGGGTGCACATACAACCACACACCCACACAGGCCACAAACAAGCCAAGTGTCTGAAAAATGGAAACGCCAAATAGAAAAGTTTTCTATGATTTAGGTGTGTGATGATGTACTTTCAGCTAAACTGTAAGAAATGTAAGACATGTGCCAAGGAGGCAGCATGGCTGACAAGGGAACTATGGTAATGTAACCACAATCACAAAGACAGCGAGAACCAGTTCTCTTAGGTAGGAGCTCAGCTTCTGCCTGGTTTAAAATGTAGAGTGAAACTTTATTGTTTTGCTGTCAATTTCTCTTCTTCTGATTTCCTCATCTTCCATTTTACTTCTGTTCTTTGTAAGTACAAGAATAATTCCCTTTCTTATTCATGCATATTCTGACCAAACCCTGATACAACAAATAGAGATGTTTGTCCCCCAAATTATGTAATCCCGGCACCTGTTACATAGTAGACACGCAGTCAACAAGGTGGATATTTTGCTATTCTTATTAAAGCCAAAATACCAAATGTTTTGTTTCAACAAGGAGATCCTTCTGATTTCCTGTTGAATGGGCTCAGCTTATTCATTTCTACGGCCAATAATATTTTGCTCATGCTAAATAATGATATATTTTTAATTTAAGTGGCATTTTCCTTGCATATGTTCCATTTGAACCAGGCACCTGTAAGTGGCATTGCATTATACAATTTCTGTCACCTACCACAATTCAAATATATTTATTGTTCAACAGCATTCATTATCTCTCTATTCCACCCTTCCCATGTTGAAGTGTCTGTTGATTTAATTGCTGTAAGCTTATCTGACTATCTTACAGGGTAGTCTCCAAATTCCTCCACACATATATCTACAGTATATTTCTTTTCTTCCAGGGACTGCATGGCTTCTAGTTTATAAGGAGTATTTTGCATGGCAGTTTTCTCTCCCATAATATTCTTAATTCCAGTGTAGCTAGAATGGAGCCTATTTGCCAGACCAACTCTTTGGTTCCTTGTCAAGTAGCTCTTTTTGATCTGGAAACTTAAAAAATTATTATCTTTATCATCTCAAACATGAATTTTATTAGGATAAGTATCAATTCTACTTAAGGTGAGAGAATTTCCTCTCAGATGGGCATGTGACAGATGCCTGTCAGGTCAGCATTCTGGAAAGCTGCAGCAGAAAAACCATAAACTCAAGCCAAGTCTGGGGTTACCCAACACCTTATGACAGTAAAACCTTGTCACAAAATGAAAAGTAAAATAGAGCTGGGCATGAATTCAGTGTGAAGATTCTTGACTTCTATCTCTGACACCATAAAAAAGAAATAAAACACACAGAAGAAAAAGAGAATCACACAGAGACAGAGAGAGAGAGAGAGAGAGACAGACAGACAGAGACAGAGAGACAGAAACAGAGAGAGCGAGACAGGGATCAAATTAAGACATTTTCCTGTCCTCTGACTTTTAACTTTTCTCGCCAAGCTTTCCTACTATTTCTTTTTTCTCCTATGGATCCATTTTATAAATCTCATATTTCTTTTGAGAAATTTCATTTGTTTGATTTTTTTCTCTTTAAAATTTCTATAGAATTACCCATACAATATTCCTTCTCCCCTAATCTTGGTTACAATAATCAAATCTAACAAAGAAGTTTCTGGACTTCATTATCAAGTCATAGTCATATTTCTCCATCAGGTCTGTTTCTCTGGAACCAAGTGTTCTAGTTGTTTATTACTACCAATTGAAATATCATTTTTGCTTACTGTTTGTGATGGGCACTCAGAATTACATTTGGCTTCTTGAAATTACAGCAAGCCTGCTTTAGCCTCCACTATGGCTATGTGAATGTGTGAGATGCCTTTGTGTTGCACCGAGAGTCTCCACACACTCCGGTCTAGGCCTTATGGGGAGACAAGTCCAGAACAGGGGCACACTGGGTGCCTCACCGTCAATAAGAGGAAACAAACCAGGAGATTCTGAGAGCTCGGTCACAAAAGTCCCAGGCGACCTGAGCTGGCACGGAAAGGATGTACTTCTACTCTAACCTCATAAGGAAAGCAAGTTCAAAAGGAAAGGACTAACTCACTTTCTGTTTCCCATTTCTGCTTCTTCGGCTCTTTTCTGCCAACCATCATCCACCTTCCTCTCAGCTCATTGGAAGTCCTTTGTCTGTAGAGGGAACACTGCCCAATTCACAGACCATTAATACAAATCAACCCAATCTTTCATCTCAGTGTACTAAAATGCTGATCATTGACAGGTCTCAGTTATCCTCGGGGACAGGTAAAATTTACCTGTCAGCTTTAGAAATAGGGAGATCCAAGGGCAGTTCAAATCTCAGCAGATGCCCTAAGTCCTGGAGACTCATATCCCAGCAAGGTAATCCAGGACTCAGGCTGCAGCCAGAGCCCTGTGTAGAGCACCGCACTTCTGCAGCTCTAGCAAATCCAACTCCCGCTGCGTTTAGTGCCAAAGCTTACAGATAAATCTGGTGTCTTTTACTCTATGAAGATCCTGGTGGCTTATTTTAAACCCTCCAGTCCTAACTGTCTGCCCCAAATGCTTCTTCACACTAGACATCGGGGACTGACATGGTCAAGTTGGTATTTATGCCATAATACATATGGCATAACTCTACATAACTGCAAATATGAAGAGTGGCTCTTGCTCTAGCTTGAGTAGTGAATGTTCCCAAAAGTCCATGTGTTGACGGTGGATTCCAGTTGGTGTAACTGGGATGTGGTGGAACCTTTCAGATGGGGAAATGGCTTGTAAAGGTATCAAGGGACTTCGGAAAACTCCTCTCTCTCAGCTCTCTGGCTTGCTGCATTTGTTTATTCTACCTCGTGCTCCTGCCATGATGTGCTGCTTCACCAAGGTCCCGAAGCAATGGCCAAGTAACCCTGAACTAAGATATCCAGCAATGTGGTATGTAAGAACCCTTTTTTTATCAGTTAATTATAGCAGGTACTCCATATTGTCTTCTATTACTTTTATGTGTGGCCAGTAGAACAACTGCAGAGATTAGTGACCCTCCAGCCGGTTAAATTCTGTAGTACAGTGTGGGACCAACCACCTAACACAGCCTGAAAGTGAATCGGGCTGGAGCTGAAAATACCTACAAACTTGAGTGCTGTGATGTGATGATATTAACACCAATAAAAATCCAGTGTCAAAAGACAAAAAAATAAAAAATCAATAGTTACACTAATTTTGATTTGTACAGAAAAATGGGTCATATTTTTGAAAGAATAGATGCTTATGATTGTATTAAATCAATAAAATTGATTTTTAAAACATTAGTTTTTCAAAATCTAGAAATGAGGAGTACTTCAGATTAGCATTTATTGTATTGTGTGTGTAAAATCATTTATCTTGAGCCCTGAGCCCAATGTCTTTGCCCTGGCTGGCTTGGGTAGTACAGTGCAGTTGTATAGACCAATGCTTCTCAAACTGCAGCATAAACACGGTTACCTGGGCTCCTAAATTGTAGGGTTTATCCTAATGAGCTCTCTATTGATGTCTACGCCACTGCTCAGGACCACACTATATCAGAGCATATCATCCTACTCCGTACATCTGAATTCAGCATTCACCAATAGCTATCAAATAATGTAGGAATGTAGAATTTCTAGCTAGTAGACTTTATGTCTAAACACTGCATTTGAATTCCAGTTTAGAAGGAAATATTCGGTAGCAAATACTAGTCACTCTATTATTTTACTTTCTCTTCTGTGTTGCAGATTATGAACAGAGTGAACAAAATATTAATTTGAAAACTTCTGAGTGATTGACAGAAATGTCAGTGGTTGAGCTGGCAATTTTCTTTAAGTTTGAAATAAAATCCTTTCTGCTAGCAGTCACAGTGAAATGTAACTGCAACTATATATTTGGGGAAATTATTACTCAAAATGATTCAGGAATTTTCTCATAAAAGAGAAAACCAGGCTTAATCTTCCTTTTTCTTTATCGTTTCTATTGTGCGCTTTCCATGTTTGTGCTGTAAAGTGAGAGTCAGCCTAAATCTCCCTCTGATACAGCCTGACTCTTTCACTCTCGAACTGTGACAGTGTGCTTTAGCTGCATGCCCTTTGCGTTTTCCAGTGGCAGCTGGGTAGTTTCGGTGCTGCAGTATCCTTTGGAAATCATGGAATGTGAAAGCTGCCTCTCTTTTCCCCTGCTAGGTTGTATTAGATGTTTTGTTACGCCCTGGCATCTGAGTACGGGGCTTGCATAAGGAATAGATGTCGTAGGTGTGCTTTTTCCATCCCATTTGGCTTAGAAGGACTGGGGGAGGGAAGGATATTATTTACTGAACACCTCTAAAGTGGTTCCCTGCAGTGAGTTGTTGCTGTTGGTTCTTTGGCTTTCTAACCACACAGCGAAATGCGTTGGTTTAAAGGCATATTAAAATGACCTTTGGTTCCTGTAGAAGCACAGAGTGCCATTTCTGAGGCCAGGCACAACCACTGAGCTCTGTAAGTGGCCTGCCACCTCCACTTATGTTTGCCTCTTCCCTGGAGCAGAGGTCTCCTTATATATTTTCTGTGCTTGTTTCTAGTCTTTTTTTTTTTTTAGTATTTCAGTTATTGGGTTGCCTTTGATTTTTAGTTTAATATAATATGAATAAGTAAATAGCTTCCAATTTTTCATTTTGATCTTTATACCTCACATATTTTATGTGCCATCTGTGGTAGTATTTCAGCATTTTAAAACATGTTAATATGAAATGGTAAGAGACACAAAAATAACATGTTTGTCAAAATAATTTAAGTGATGCAGAAGATTATTGGTAAATCCATATCCTAATCTAAAAATATGTAAGAGTAAAATATATGCAGAGATAGACAGATGAATGAAATGTAGGTAGACAATAGATTAATAAGTAGATAGATGATAAATATTTGTTACTGAGGGGAAACAAAGTACCAAGACTATCTCAATATTAAAGAAAGAAAATATCTACTCCAAAAACACTATTTATTAAAATAAATATCAACTGTACTCATTACTTTGCAGATGTATCAAAGCACACACACACACACACACACACAGTACTGCAGTCTCAGACGGTAGCATTTTGAGAACAAGTACTACAGAGAAATGATGTGAGACCTCAGAACCTCTGCATTATGTGTAAACCGAAAATTATTACAGGGAGGCAATTGGCTGTAGGCCTCAGGGGCTCCTGATGGGATGAATCAGGTCCCCTGTGATGGTGCTGATGGAGGACATTCACTTGTGCCTGCCCTTCTGCCTTCTCACTGGAGGACTTGAGAGGAGCCACCAGCAGACACCAAATGTCAGCACCTTCTTCTTGGTCTCTCTGGGGTTGAGAACTGTGAGCCACAAATTTCTGTTCTCCATAAATTATCCAGTCGCAAGTGTTTCACTACAACAGCAGAAATGGGCTGTAAGAAACACTAAAAGATGTAGACATGGCTTGGGAAAGAAGAACAGAGTACAGAATGGAGTAGGTTTTCAGTGGATGTTGGGGAAAATCTATACGTCTATGAATAGAGGAGTCAGGATCATTTTGGTGAGGTCTCAGAAGAATCAAAGTCTCATTCCACTTAGATGGCTTTTCTCAGGGATGTACTCCGGGTGTGGTTAATTTAAGCCTTTTTCTTTTGGCAGAATGCAGTGTCCATTAATTAGGTGGGTTGGAGCAGTGTAATTAGTTCAGCTCCCAGTTCTCTGGGAATGAGCCACGAGATTGTTAAGGACACAAGACAAGCAAATACTGGCATGCAGAGAAAACCAATTCTTAGCAACAGTTATGCCACATTGGCAAAAGCAACTCTGCCAATGATAATACATTCAAAGACAAACTGAATAGTGCCACATCATAGGGACCTATAATGTATCACTGTTGACCACACAAGTGAAATCTAGACTTGTAATGTAAACACAAAGACAAAGCAAATACTGATATAAGTAAATATCTGTTAAAAGCAACAGCTACTTCTCCACTGATACAGAAAAAAATTCCAAGGTAAGAGTAGAGTTGTATCAATATGTAACGATTAATAAAACTTAATAATTATATTAGTAAATACAGAGAGTGTGAAGAACATGAAATGAAAAAATAAAATTTGAAAATAAAGATGAGAAACATGAAGGAAAATAGGAAATGAATTGTATTAGGTTGAAGCAATTGTGGTGGACAAGAAAAAGAAGGAAAATAAAAACAGTGAGCAAAACAACAACAACAAAAAAGAAAATAATAACAAAAATGCCCCAATCCCAAAAAAACAGTGATAAAAATAAGTTTGAATTTTTCCCCCTTTTTAAAAGGTCATTCTCTTCATCAGTGCCTGTGTGTAGTGCATGATGTTTATGTCCTTGCAGGGAGTTGGCACACACACACGACACATCTGTTTCTTTTTCATCCTCCTTCCCCCCACCTCGCCGTTCTTATTTTATAAGCATACGTTTTAAGTATATATTATGATCATATTAATCATTGGGTGTTTGTTTCTGTACTTGATGCATCTTAGTTTTTATTTCTTCCCATTCTATATCCGTCCCACCATCCCAGCAACTCTTCCCTATCCCCCTATTTATAAAAGCCTTGTTGGTTTTCTTCTTTTTTCCTATGTCCCCCTCTCCAGTTCCCTTTCCCTTTTGAACACTCTCCTCCATTTCACAATACCTCTTATATATTTTCGTTCTCATTTCTCAGATGAAGTAGTCAAAACCATAAGTAAACATATGGAATAATGTTCAGCATCACTGGTCATTCCAGAGATGCAGCTGAAAAGAACACCGAGATTCCCTCTCACTCCAGAAAGAATGGCTGCCATCAAGAAATCAACCAATAACAAATGCTGGCGAGGCTGTAGGAAAGAGGACCCATTCTCCACTGCTGGTGGGAGTCTAGACTGTGGAGATCAATGTGGAGAACCCTCTAAAGCCTAGCATTTGAGGTCCCACTTGACCCAGATATTTTCCTGCTGAGTATGTTTCTGAAAGATCAGAAAGCATCATAGCACTGCACTGTGTGCACACCTGTGTCCATAACAGCACGGTTTGTAATAGCTAAGCCTTCTTCAGTTCTTCATTCATCTCTCAGTCACTTCCATTTGTGCTCATGTTTGCAGCATGAAGCATTCACACTCTCGTACAGAGTTGTCCCAGTACATAACAAACCTTTATCCCTTTCTCCGTCTTCTCTCCTCTGCTCACTTAATCCTCCTTCCACCATCTCTTGAATCCCTTGTCTGAAAATGTATTGCACACCTGACTGTGGCCAGCCATTGAAGACTACCTTGTAAATCCATTCTCCTATTACTTCTCTTTTGTTTTGCTCTTCATTTATATTTTTAGTTTCTCATATAAGAGGTGATACAAGACATTTATAATGAGTCTCAGGTTTTGCCATCATGGGATCTAGCAGACATGGAGGGAGAATTAAATAGTGAAGCAAAATGAATATTTAAAGACTGAATTAACACAATGTCAAGAGAAGAGGAAAAAACTGACCAAAAAGTAAAAGGAATGAATAAAAGACAAAGAAGGACATAGCAATTTTAAACTCAACCATATCAGTTACTATAATAAACATAACTAGTCTGAACACTCCACATTTTAAAAGAGGATTGTCACATGCAATTTTTAAAGACCCAAGTGCATGCTGATTACACCTTAATTTTGTATATATAGATGGGTTCAAACTAAAAAGATGGAAAAATAAATCATTATTTTAAAAAACTACAATTGTAAATTTAACATTCTTCTATTGCAACAGACTTTACTGTGTATGCAAGCATCAGATAGCCTGTGGCCGGAATGAGTTACCTTTTGTCCCTGACTGGAGGTCTCTTGGCATTTTCCATCAATCAAGACCTGTGGTGGCTATCTTGTTATCTTGTAAGAAGGGTAAAAATGGGGCAAAAGAGGAAAACATTTTGACTCTTTTCCATCCCTGATAGAAGCCATTTCTGACTCTCACATGGCTGACACTTTGCTGTTGTGTTTTATGTGAGGCTGGTATCTCCCTGTAATGGTTTTTGTGTGTCCCCTGCAGAATTCAGGTGGCAGGAACTGCATGTGACTTACTTGGACTTACGACTTACTTACTTGGATTTAAAAATGTCTGCTCTGCCCTGCAGGATCAACTACTAGGATTATTGGTGCACATTTGCCCTGCCCTACTGGTGGATCTTCAACTACAGCAACTATTTGGGATATCCACGCTGCCTTATGTATGCTAAGATTTGGGGTGTGAAGGCTTGGTACCAATAAAGATGCAGCGATCTCTATGTACTGGGCCACCATCTTCTGTTGATGCTGCTCAGAGTACCAAGAGTAGAGTCTGAGCTCAGCCTTTCTCTCAAGGTTCCTATACTGTTGTTTGTTGTTTGTTTATCCTTTTGCTGTACGATTCACAGGGGACTGGAGTTTGCAGGCCTCTTCCCCTGTGTCCCACAGGAGGTGCTGCTGATGTGATAATACTCAGAGGTGGGACTTTCCAAGGGGATTAAACCAGAGGGCTCCTTGAGAGACGGATTCAGGGCCCTTGGAAAGAAGCTAACCTGAGGAAGTTCACTCAGGTTTTGTCTTCTCATTTTTGTACATACATGTACAGTGGAATATTATTCAGCCTTTGGAAATGACATCTTGCCTTTTGTGAGGATATGAATGCACCTGGAAGACAGCATACTAAGTAAAGAATATTAGACATAAAGGAAATACTGTCCTACCTCACTTAAATGTGGACTTTAAAAAGCAAATACATAGGAACATGATTATTTCTGCTTCTTTAATTTCATGACTCATTTTAAACATTTTTCTTCTACTAGCAATCTATGCCATAATCTAGGTCATCTTAATTTAATTAAAATTCTCCCTGGCAAGCAATTAAAGATTCTTTTGGTCTGAATCTGATACTGATATAAGCAGTCTAGCATAGATTTACATAATTACTGCTAAATCTATATGCATTCAAATTTAATTTAAAAAACAAGAATTAGAGTTCTGTTAAAGAAAGAACTCTTGCCTAATTAGAAATTTAGTTAACCTGGATTAACACTGGCAGATTCTTAGTCCCGACAATATTGATAGAGTAGAGGATATTGAATACTGACTAAGAGACAGTTGATTTTAACCACAATAATTCACTATAATTTTAGGTGCACATAATATTATATTTTTTCCAAACACTTTCTCAGTTTACATTCAGATTTATTTTCATCTTATCTCCAAGTAGAATGTGTGGTGCAGAGGGAATCTACCTCTTTCTTTCTTAAGTTACCTTCAGAAGAGTGTCTTAAAACTACCATTTGTGGAGCATCAAGGGTGTATTATAACTTTAAACATTTCTTATTGCTTTCACTTTCTTATCTGTGGTCTGCAGAGGAGAGAGAGGAGATGATCAATTCCATTTACCTAATAAGGCTTCGTAAACTGGAGACAGACTCTTACTGCCATACTGTGTAGCTGTGATAGTGAACTGATCCTGTCAGTGTGAGTGGGAAACTCCCAGCTAAATTGGACCGAAATAGTCCTAAAGATGGAAGCTCCACCATGGGTGTTAGAAGCACCAACCAATGAGCCTGTTCCCCAAATGGAATAAAAGGGAAAGCTAGAAGGAAGGTGCATTTCTGTTTCCTTGGAGGCTTCCAGTCTCCATCTTTACACTGGACATTGTCTCCTGGCTTCCAGCACAGACCTTCAGCCTCCTGATCAGAATTCACATGCAACGCTATCATAAACTCCAGACTTTTCACTTTCTGCTGGAACCTTCAATCTCAAGTGTATAGTCAGCCCCTTTGCACTCCTGCACATGGGACTGTAGCTCGCCGTTGAAGCCTACCTTGTAAATCCTTATATGTTTACATATTTTGTGCTAAAGGTTCCTTACTAAGCACTGTTAACAATGATAACGCACAAAATAAGACAATCTTCAATTGCTGAAATTTTACAACAAATGACAATTGGCTTTGTATTTTGAATGCAAGTAAAACTGAGACTAACTCCTGTGGGCCGCATATTATTGACAGTTGTTTGAGATTAGAATCGAAGATCCAACACCTCTGACTTTTTGCTTCATTCTCCTGTTTCCGCTGGCATATGGCATTAACTTGTATCCTCAGATGATAGCTGACCTAGCTCAGTCTACTGTGGTATCCTGAGAAATATTTGTCCATCTTGGAAGTTCCAATGAAGATGCTGATTCCTCTGAGGAGAGACCATCTCACCCCTAATTCTTGTTAGTAGAACTGCTAAGTAAACTAAACATTTGCCATCGATCCAAGTTATTTTATTTTACTCACATATATTTCAGAAAGAGAAGTGCTGTTTCAACTCTGAGCGAATGCTGGCTTTCAATATGTTCCTTCTCGCGCATATCACTCTTCAGTGCTTTTTAAAACTCTTCTCTGAACTGTCTCAATTACTCTATCACTTTGCAAAACATTTGTCATTACCTTTCTTCCTAACAAAAGCTGTACACAGAGACCTTACAAATGCCTAACGTTTCTCAGTAAAGCTGAATGTTGAACATGCAACTATTAGTTTTTTTTTAATTATCTTTATTGGTACATTAAATATACACATCATGATTGCAACTATTAATTTTTAAATTGTCATCTTAATTTTACTTTTAGCAAGTTAGAAAACAAAGGGACAGAAGAGTTGACATACATCATACATAACTGAAGTCGATATTGAATGATTTTTCCTTTTGAATCTCAATTCAAGTCCGTCATGGTAAATTTCTTTTTATGTATGGAAGCTAATATTACAATTCAGTTATTCCATGAAATAACTCCAAACATCTAATATTCTTTTATTCTAACACATTTGAATTTTCAAATTTGATGATGTTTTGACATGGCATTATGACAATGGGAATGTCTGTGCCCTGTCCTTAAGCAGTACTATTCTGCAAGAGAGAGAAGTGAGCATGTGCACGTGTGTGTGTGTGTGTGTGTGTGTGTGTGTTTGTGTGTCTGTGTGCTGTGTGACAATGCAGATGAAAGTCAAGAATGCTCCACTAATGAGCTACATCGATGACCTTTTTTGTTTTAAGACAAGGTCTCACTGATTTGTCTAGCATGGCCTCAAACTTGCAGCCCTCCCACCTTGGTCTTTTGAGTGGTGCAGATCCCAGCCATAACTTTAAAATCAGCTGCCATAGCCCCATAATTCCATATAAACTCTCATCTGTCTTCCTGTCTCCATGTTACTGATATTGTCCAAAAGAACTTATTAGTTGATCACTCATCTCACAGTCTTTCCTCTTTTGATTCTATATTTTATATATCATTTATGCTTTTCTCAATAACTGGTGATTTGATATCACCCTTTCATATAAAAATTGCCCATAAAGACACTCTAGGCTCACTTATGAAATACAGGAAGAGGTTGTCTAGGTGTAAACAACCTGTCCATGTACAAGTACATAATATATATATATGGTGAATTTTTAGAATACACTGTCTCTCTGGTTCTTGTCTTAGGTCAAAGGCTTAGAATCAGAGACCAAAATACTCTGTTTTTAATTTTTATCTTTATCAGTACATATTTGCATCACATAATGATTACATCCAACATTGCAAGTTGGTACATGTAAGTAATACAGCTGAATTCTTTTTATCTCCCTCCCTACTCCCCCTTTCCAATCTGCTGGAAACTCAAATTCTTAGGAAGGTTCATTGACAGTGTTTTCAGACAAAGTGAGAGATACATAACAAAGATGTGTTGCGTCTTGTTTTTCCTTTGGGAGTGTAGGCTGCTTTAACACAGCACTGAGCAATGTTTTCTTCTTTTTATAATGAACTATTTATACTTAGTGACATTCTTTAAGAAAAAACTCATTTTCCTTTTTTAAGCTATTATTGTTCACTATTTTTATACTCACTAAACCACAGCTTTTAGTAAAAAGTTCTGTCCGGTGGATAGATATTTAAAAATATTTATTGAATTGGATATTGGATTGTCAGTAAAAGCGAATATTTTATAAGAAATCTTAAGGGCAGTAAACTTTTTTTTTTCTTTTCTGGGAAGAAAAGACAGTAGATATTTTATTTTTCAATGTCTCCTTTACGGTTATAGATTTAAACCTTTCTTCCGCATTTCATCTAAAACCTTTCAAAAATTGTCATTAGTTTTTGTCTGTGAAATGCTATTGGGCATTGTTCCAAGAGTAACTATAATAGCCATTCTTATTCTTTTCTATGATAAAACTAAAAGCTATTTGATATAAAACTCATAGAACTAGAATGAACATCAGCAGGTCACCTTAGTTCAAGTCCTAAATGAGACTGAAGACTGTTCTCAAATCATTCCAAAAGTTTTATTATTTCTTTTTTTGTTTTGTTTTTTTGGTTTTTTTTTTGTTTTTTTTGAGACAGGGTCTCTTTTTTGGTAGTTCAGGCTGGACTTGAGCTCAGCCTTGAATTTACAGAAATCCTCCTGCCTCTGCCTCCTGAGTGCTGGGATCACAGGCGTGAGCCACTGCGCCCGGCACTGTGGTAGGTGGATCTGATTGCTGCTGGGCGTGAGTCTCTCCCCAGTATTGTTGCATGTGGTTACTGGGGATCAAACCCAGGCCCTTGCACTTGCATGTGCCGGAACCACTGAGCTAAATCCTCAGCCCTGTTTTATTATCTCTTTATTTTTGAGATAC
>PVIR01007337.1:0-26227 GCA_004026965.1 Petromus typicus
TTTAAGCCTGCTTTCCAGTTTTTTTTATCGTTATTGGCTAAGGAAAGCAACAAATACCATATTTAAGATGTAAGGAATAAGACAAAAAGGAAATATACTGAATCTCCCTTCACTGCAAAGAGATGGGCATTTCAGGCTTTATCAAGATCTACGCATGTTCCTCTTAACTTAGACAAAGTGGTGAGGAAGCACATTCAAATCAAAGTACTTGAATATATATATGGGTACCAGTCTTGAAACACGCATAACATGAAAGACTTCTTATATTCCTACCAAGTGAAAAACAATTTATTCCATAAGATGTATATAGGCATCTACAAATAAATTCCCTCTTTTTTTATTCTTATGAACTTGAATTGCATTAAAGTTTTGCCAATGGGAGTGTGTGACCTACTTTGAAATTCAATTACAGTACTGTATATACCTTTTATTCTCTCATAGGTCTATAGATTTTTGGCTCACTTCATGTGAAATGCAATAAACTTGCCTTTCAATCATAGAATGCAGGTAAAAATACACACAAAGCACTTTTAGGTATTACTATATAAAATATCGAGTTAAAAGTGAAATTATTTTATAGTGATGTTTGGATGAAATATTGACAGACATTCAATAATCCAGACATAATTTTGTCTTTGAAATCTTCCTTGTAATCTAACAAAAATGTGAAATCCTTAGTTGCTTTATAGATACCACCTGGGATTTTTTTTTTTTAATTCTGTTATTTACCAAGTTTGGGGGAAAGGCGATAATGGGCCAGAGATTTTGTTTTCATTGAAGACATTATTCATAAAACAATAGGCTAACATGTTCCCTGAACAAGAATATGTAATTTCACTCGGGTCCTGTATTTTAATAGGCAATGAACTGGCATTTTCTCCTGTCAGCTAATGAAGCAATGGGGAATCGTCAGACAATGAAAAATGGACAATTAACAGCTTTATCTGAAGACAAAGAAAATTTGCTCATCTCCTAATGATGAGTTGGCAATTCTTTACTCTGGAAGCTGGTTTTGGATCCACAGAAGGGGAGCTATGAAGAACTGCAAGCTATTGTCACAGCATATTGCTCATTTTCTTATTTTATTTCTACAGATATGAAAATATGCCAAAAGCATGAAAATCCTTGGCACATCTTAGATAATCATTCTCTTTCATACCATCACAAAAATATCTACCACCTTCTTGGGCATCAGCAAGTTTAAAAAGTTTAAAATGAAGATGAGACCTAGCAACTGGATTTGAAGGAGTAGTTCAGTTGCTTTGATGAGCAGTTTCTTTTTTCCAGAACTGGACATATATGAGGTATCTTCGAGTCACAATGAGAAAATTAAGAGGCATAATTTGCAAATCAGTCATTAAAAATTAGTCACAGACATTGGCATCAGATAAATCAGGCTTGACTCTTCATCTTGCTATTTATTCATTGATTTATTTATTGGCTTTTTGTTCCAGAATTGAGCCCCAGGCCTTCGTTGTAAAGCACATCTCTAGTCCTTATCTATTTTGAGACAGGATCTAGCTGAACTGCCATGCTGTCCTGGAACTTACAGTCCTCTTCTTCAATCTCCCAGAGTCACCATGCCCAGCTAGCTTTATTATCTTAACAAGTCATTGTGTCTCTTCAGAAATAACTAGTTCAGAAAGACATAGAAGAGATGTTTTTTAAAAATATTCATGATAAGGCCTGCCAGGAACTCCAAACCTTTGTATCAAATGAAAGAGTAACAAATCTATTTTTTTATTTTTTTAAGGTTTTTTTTTTTTTGAGATAGGGTCTCACTTTGTGGTTCAGGCTGGCCCTGAGCTCAGCCTCAAACTCACATCACAGCAATCCTCCTGCCTCTGCCTCCCGAGTGCTGAGATTACAGGTGTGCACCACCACACCCGGCACTGTAGTATGTGGTACTGGTTGCTGCTGGGGTGAGTCTCCCCGCCCTGTATTGTTATGTGGTTACCGGGGATCGAACACAGGTCCTTGCGCTTGCAAGACAGGCACCGGAACCACCGGCCTGACAAATCTATATTTTTAATTAAAATAATTTTTGATATGATAATACATTCATTGCACTTCTGCGTTACAAAATACCAGTGTGTGGAGCCACCAGTGAGCTGATTTTATGAGTCTCCTCCATTTACTTTGCCCAGTCTCTGCACACAGGAGCTGCTTGAAATGATGGTCTAAAAATGAAAACGACTTATTTCCACGCCCCAATATTTCCAGTGTTGACCACTTTTTGCTTTGTATTTTTTCTGCATGCCATTCTGGAGAAGCCATGAAGGTGTATGTAAAATCAATATTCACTAGGCAGGCTTTGATATTTAGCCAAAGGCTGTGGAGGGGGTTGAAGTCTTACTGAACACAGAGCTGAGGCAGGAAAGGATATCAGGCAAGATCCTCAGAGAAATTTTAGAGCTCTCTGCCAAAGATAAAAGACACAAAAGTGTGGATTCTCTATTCATCAAGCCAAAAAAGAGATTAGTTCACCATTCCTGTGCTGCAGTATCTCTGTCACCAGTGAGGATGAGAGACCTGATTCATAAAGAAAAGTTTATCACCAATTTCAAACATCCACTGAGAGAATCTATCCCACTGCATACATAAGGGAAATAATTTAAAAAGAAAAACGGAGTTGAATTCCTCTTGGGATTCTTGTCAGACTGTACGCTACCCCTTCAAGCACCTTCATCACAAAGGGCACTCACAAAGGGCCACGTCCAGTGGAATTCCTTGCACAGGAAAAAGTGATCATGTGGACAGAGACCCATGGCGAAACTTTACCAGATTGTCAGTCACAGCACAAAGCCATTCGTTGGAATTCATGGTGGAAGTCTCCTAACCCCTGACTCTGTCTCTGCATTTGTTTAGCAGTCTTCTCAGGATGGGTGCGGCAGAGGAGGGACAGGCAGGGAGACAGACAAGGAGGGCTGGCATGGTAAAGAAGGAGCTGGCCACCCTCATAGCTTCATGTCTGTGATCTTCCTCAACCAGGGTGGAGAGAAGGCCCACATCAGAAGGCCAGGGTCTTCCCAACTGCCTCCGTGATTTAGCTCCCACATCCTATGACCACACCATGGAAAACAAACATGAGCAAAAATGACACACGTGTTTGCATGTCAGTGTGCAGAGCGACCTGGGAATAGGAATGGCTTAGCAAGCAAGAGACTTAAAGGCTAGAAGTGCTGTCCAGTGCTCTGGCCATATGGAATTTAAAATTGAAACCCAGTTCGTCAGTCGTATGAGCCACATTTTAAATATTCCCCTGTCTCGTAGTTGGGAGTTGCCATATGGATAGCGCAAATGCAGAACATTTTAGTCATCATAGAAAGTGCTACTGAGCTGCACTGAGCAAGGGGTTATAATCTATTCCTAAGACTTTTAGAATGTATTGTGTGTGACTATTACATATTCAAAATTTAAATGATTGATGTTTTGTAACTTTTAAATGTTTTTATATAGTTTGTAGTGCAAGGTCCAAAAAGATTGTCCTTTCGAAAGGGGACAATGTTGAGATTGTAATAACAAAAAAGTAAGGAAACAAATTTTATATATATGGGGGGAGTGGTAGGGTGGGTGGGGCTATGGGAAAAAATGAGAATTAAGTTGTGTCTTATACTGGTACAAATCCCCATTATGGAGTGCAGTCATGATGTGTATATTTAATGTACCAATAAAGATAATTTAAAAAAAAAAAAAGATTATCCTTTCCTTCCCTTTAGGTATAACAGGATTAGAAACTCATATACATTCATAAGCAGTCAAACTCAGACACCATTGTAGATTGTTGTCCTCAATGCAAGACAATTTCAAAATCTTTAATCAGAGCACCATATCATACACCTGAAATCTAGTTGATGTTATCTGCCACTTTAAAAAAATAAAAATAACATTAGATAATCTTTAATTATAATGAGGAAGTAACAAGCCCTGGTTTTGTTTCAAAGGCTAATAATAAACTGCTCTTTTAAATTTTATTTTCACTCCTTGGTGCAGGAATCATGTCCCAGATGGAGAATATAATGAGACAAGCACCTGATGGAGGACACTCAGCCTCCATTCACACTGTGCACAGCGGGCTGCGGAGTGACTCGCGCAGGTATGTGACGCCTGCTTCTCCATCTCACTATTGTCTGCATTAAGCAGAATATTTGTATTTGCAAGGTATTTGCAGCATTGGTCTCTGTCAGCATTTGCAGGGACCCAAAATAGACACCACAGGAAACTATCTTTTATACTGGTCCTAGGGGAGAAAGAGTACTTAGGAGTAATAGTAAAGAGAAAGTGCTTTACTCTCCTATCCCCTGACAGTCAATAAGCAAAAGTTTAAAAATGTCAGATTGGCAGTGTGTTAGCTTATCTCGAGTGCCTGGCAAGGGCAAGCAAATCTGCCCGTGTCCTAACTCTAGAAATCTATAAGTTATCAGATAGAACAAGACAGAAACGCAGTTGGGTGTCTAGAGAAGGGGACGTTGACCTCAGCTGTGTGGCTGAGGCCAGGGACATCGCAGCCATCCTCAGAGCAAGGAGGTGGCAGAGACGTTGAGGTGGCAGCAGATGTCGGAGGGATGACTGATGACTTAAAATGGTTCGGAGCAGAAGAATTTGGGCAACATCTAGAGGGAGGGAAAGGCAGCAGAGCCAGTTCTCCTTGGAAGGTTACAAAAGAATGCAGAAATCAGCTGATACTTTGATTTTCAAAGTTGAAAAACACTCTGGACACTGACCTCCCAAAATACAAGACACATTTGTGTTGTTTTAGAACATTGAGTTAGACAAGGCTGTTAACGTAGTGGTCTGAGGGGGCTGCACTGCAAAGCTGAGATTACAGTAAGATCTAAGGGTAGAGGGATGGGCTGTGGCAGGTGCAGAGGGAAATACCTCCTGGGCCAGAAATAGCAAGAGCAAGTCATGCTAGGCAGGGACATAGCTTGCATGTCGCAGCCACATCCAGCAGCCTGGGCTACACAAGGACTCTGACTTTTACCTAGAACAAGGCTAGTTACTCTACAGTTCAGAACTTTTAGTTTATCTATTTTTATTTTATGAGACAAGATCCCACTATTTAGTTCAGGTTGGTCTTGAACTCACTGTGTAGCCCAGGCTGCGTTTGAATTTGTGATGATCTTCCTGCCTCAGCTTCCCAGGTATATACCTCCCACGCATCTACCACCATGTCCAGGTGTTGTTTGGATTTTAATATCTCTGAAAGGACCATGTGTTAAAGCTTTGATCCCCAAGGTGGTGCTGGTGGAAGGCGTGAGACATCTTTCTAGGGCATCCTAGAAAGCCCTTGGGAGGATATTTTTGAAAAGGTGTTTTTCCCTCATCCCATCCTCACTGTTGTTCTCCCTGGCCATGAGGTAAGGGATTTGGCACTCCCTTACCCTTAACATGGGCCCCAAAATAGCAGGGCCAACTCACCACAGGTTGAAACCTCTGAAACTATTAGCCACAATGAACTGTTTCTCTTTATAAATGAATTGTCTCTGCTATTTTGTTACAGTAGCACAAATCTGACTAACACAAGGAGTCACTGAAAGGTTTTTTGGCATGAAAAACATGACAGAATGGAACTTACCTTGAAAAGAATGGCTCAAGCTGCTGCTAAGGTTAGATTGTAGGGGGCAGGACACAGCGTGGAGGCCAGCCACACCAGTAATCCAGGGGAGAGCGACACGTGGACAGGGTTAGGGAGAGGAAGGTCGTCACAAATCACATTGGTTGCAAGATTGAAAAGAGGTTGAATGGAAGGCAAAGAAAGGGAAAGCATTCCAATAATAATTCATTGCAATATAACAATTAGCAAAAAAGAAAGGAAACAAATTGTATGTGTACAGGAGGGTGGTAGAGTGGGTAGGGCTATGGGAAAAAATAAGAATTAAGTTGTGTCTTATACTGGTACAAATACCCATTGTAGAGTGCAATTATGATGTGTATATGTAATGTACCAATAAAGATTTCAATTTAAAAAAAAAATTAGGCAATAAATCAAGGTTGCCTGGACCTCCACCAAAGAGGAGGTATTAGATGCTGGAATCTATTTTCAAAGCAGAGAGAACAGAATTTTCCGACATCTGATAAGGACCAAAGTCACACAGGGCCAGATACCACTGACAGCTTCCTTTGCCTTTATCTCTCTGAATCCTACACCCCAGACAGCCTATCTTGTTCACCCTGAGAGATTAACCTTCATGATCCATTTGAACAATTTGCTGGATTATTTCTGACAAGGGAAGAGGAGGCTTGGATAACTAAAATCAAGTCAGGTCATCAAAGGATACCTGCACCATTACTCTCCACTTGCTTTGTCTGCCACAACTTTCCCTGAAGCTTGTGAGCATGAGGAAGTGATGAGAGTCTCACACATTATCCCATCCAGGTAGTCCAACCTTGGGTGCCTAGATGCATAAGACATCCCTGGGTTTTGTACACTACTACTTCAAAAATATTTTCAGAAGTTCAGCATAGAGACACTATTGCAGAATGTTGATGATGATATATTAACCATCTGGCTTGGGTTTCTTTATCATCACTCTATGTAGTTCAAATTATCCTAGTCAGTAAGCAATTAATAAAAATAGGAAAATCAATTACTACCTAAGAAATTGAATTTATTTGAAAAATATCTTTTAAATCACCAAGACTAAAGGGAAAATAATACCAGGAATGACTACAAGAAAACATCAGGAAATATGGAGATAGCCCTTTTTTGACTCCAGTGATTAGCCTGGCCCCCTCCACAAGTTCTTGAAAATGATCAATCAATAAATCCTACCTATCATCCACTAGTTCACTGTCAGGGACAGTTATCATTTGCCTGAGCAGCACCCAAACATCTCCCTTTTGATGAGAGCTTCCTAATATTCCTTGGGGAATGTCTACAACTTTCAGGTCATGAAGTCCCCGGCTAAGAAGAGCCTTCCCTTTGCACAGGTAGTTTGTCCAATCACAGCCTCATATGCTCTATCAGTCACTCTGACTGACTTAAGTGAGGGTGTGATGCCATTTCCAATGAATCTGAGACTTTTGCTGCAAAGACTAAATACAGAAGTAGCTTTTTGTCTTCCAGGTGTTCTAAAAAGTTGGGATGTAAAATGTGTTGGAACTATCCTTCCACCTTAAGGGACAGTCTTCTGGAAAACAGTGCCAGTACCAAGGGAATGAAGTCCAAGGGTGAAGAATTAAATGACCACCTTTAAACTAAATGCCTTAGAGCAAGTCACTTAGTTCTGACTATTGTATAAAAGATAATTTGTTACCAATGCTGTTGAAAGCAATAATTAATAGTAATTTGAAATATATAAACACACTATAAAAACAAAGAAAAGAAAAATGCAGCTATTACTGCCTGCTACTTCTCCAGCCCACTATCTAATAAAAGCAAGTGATGAAATCATTGAATGGTAGGAGTTGGGCGGGCAAGGTCTATAAAGAATTGAAAATTCTAGATCATAAATAATTATTTCATTACTGAACCTTTATAGTGGACTATGTTCTCCAAGGGACATATGTCTTCCAAAGACACATTTTCCTATGTGTACTATAATCAGCCCCAAAGAAACCTGGGCTATGTGAGTATGATTCTTCTCCATTAAACTCGAATAGGACAGGAGTTATTATGGACTCTCATCTATTATAGGGGTATGTGAGCCTTTCAACATTTGCATATGAATAACTAAAAGAGATTTATGATTCTATCTTAGAACATAAAATGTTTTTGTTGCATAAATTACACTAATATTTCTAAGCCCATTTGGCTTTCTCTGCTGCCTGTCCATCCAGACATGCATGAGTTATTTCTGCATTGAACAGGGGAGCTACTGAATGAGGTACAGATATTTGGGGGCATTCTGAATTACCAAATTCTACAAGACAGTTTGCTGACACTGTGAACAGCCAGAGCTCCCAAGACAGCAGGCACAGCCTTACCAAGTTCAGCAGGACTTGGTATTTCAAACCAATAACCCAGAGCCGGGACCTCAAACAGAACAGCACTGAGTACACATTCAATGAAAACAAAAAATGTACTTCTAGAACAAGCCCAATGGAGATTATTGTGAAAGCGGTGGTAGTTTGAGATAGCTAGGGTGAAAAAACATACAAATAGAAATACCTATGTGTGTTCCCTTCTATGTATAAATCACATCTGGCTTCCACAGTTGTGTATACACTTTGAAGCACTATGTTTTGTAATGTACAGACCACACCCTCAGGCCCGACAGCTGAAATGACTCTGCCCACAAGTGACTATGTCTATCCATCCTCTTTCTTATTCATACAGATCACCTGATCCTGTTCCTTAAGCACAAGTTGACCTTTCACACCTCAAAAACCTTCCCAATGTCCTTAACCTTCTGTGCCTCCCAGGCCCTAAAACAGAGGTCTTCGTCAACTCCACCCAAAGATGACATTAAATTAGATCTATGTTATTATTAAAGATACATTTGTGCACCTACAAACAAGTCTGCAATATAGAGAGAAGCTATGTGACTCATCTGACATGGTACAGATGTAGGTGATACTGGCAGAAATTTGAGACACAAGAAATATCCCATAATATCATACAAAAATGGTTAAAAAGATCACATGGAGAAACAACATTTGTCTCCTGACCACGTAAGAGCATATGTTCAGGGCAGCAGTGATCTCTTCTAAGTCTGAGGGAAGACACAGAATACAGCCCTGAAAAGCTCTCCTATGAAAGACCCAGGAGGACAGCAAAAGTAGACTTGCTCTCTTCAACATTATCGTCAACAACCTCAGTGATAGATAACTACAGTGTCCACAATACTCATCACCTGAACAGACACTTTTGTCTGGAAGAAATGATAAATGTCAGTGGACAACAGGCTATCCTGGGCACACGAGCGGTGTAATAATAGCAGATAGAGTTTATTCTCTTTGGATGGCGAGTCACTGTGCTTTCTAGTTTTCAAAAGCTTAGAGATATCACCACTTGGCAAACACCACAGTGATCATTATTGCAGGTAAGTATTATTAATAGATACCAGAATTAATCGGTCACAGAACAAGCAACCCAGAAAGATGGGAAGCAGATTAGTGATCGCTAATGATTAAGAGAGGAATTGATAGAGACCAACAGCTAATAGATTTTGGTTGGTTCTTGGAGTGATGAAAATGCGCTGGAATTAGTGATAATGGTTATGCAAATGTAAGAATATTACTTTTTAAAAACCACTGATCTGCAAACATTAAGGAATGAATTTTATGATGTGTATGTTGGACTTCTACAAAATTATTAAAAGCAAGTAGGCAAGGAGGAAGAAGCCATCATCATCTAGATACTCTCAAAGGAACAGAGCACAAAGGGCTCATGGTGAAGAAATATTAGGAACTTTAGTGGAGAAATCAGCAGGATGCCACCTTAACCAGACAGTCAAAGTCAGGGTCATCAAGAAGGGGACAGGGTGACACAGTGTGCTTCCTGATTCGAAGCACTGAAAACACAAAGTCACTTCCGTGTTCTATCTCCTAAAATGTATAACCTCAGTCTCATCATGAGATGAGATGAATTAAGGGATGTTCCTAAAATAGCTGCTTGGGATACTGCAGAAGCATCATGGTCATGCGCAGAGAGTTGTATTGTGATTCCTGAAAGATGTGTCTACCCAGAATCTCAGAATGGGATTCTTTTGGAATAAACACCTAAGTAGGTGTTATTGAGGTAAGGACCGCAAGATAAAGTCATTTGGGGTTAGGGTGGGCTCTGAATCCAATACCATAATCTCTGTGAAAGACAATATAGAGGAAAATACAGAATGAAAACCCTACACAGGGACAGAAGCAGAGCCAGAGTTATGAAGTATGAGCCAAAGACTGTCATCAACCCCAGGAAGCCAGAGAAACAGTAACGGATTCTCCCTTAGAGCCACCACCGGGAACCAACCCCATGCATTCCTGCTTCTTTCTGTGCATCTCACCTGCACAACCTAGCAAACACACTGTGACAGCATCTCCGAGAAAAGAGTAAAACAGAAGGAAAAGTTGACAGACAATTCTAGTCAGCCCACCCTGAGCCAGATCCCAGCCAGAAAGAAGGACGTTAGTAGGATAATCCATAAAAATTGAATAAAATGTATAGATTAGATAATAACAAGGGATTAATTGCAGGGCTTTTCATTTTGTGAGTGTGATCTTCTTCGTGGGACTCGTAGAACTTCAGGGACCTAGATGAAGGACAATATTTTACAATATTTCTGCAAATGCTTCTTTTGAGTCTCAAGTTGTTTCATAGTCAATAAAGTTGTAAAAATTTAAATGGCATAGCCAATCCCTAATGTAAGAACCTCTAATACGGTTCAGTCCAGAGTGCCTTGCAGGCATGCTGTATTTTTTGTCCAATATTGTCAGATGCTAGATAATTAAACTTTGTTGTGATTATTAAAAGGAATCGTGCAACCAACTTGTTTATAGATGTGATCGTGAGCACACCTCATCTCCATGTGGCATTTTCCATGAGCAAATTGCAACTCATCATGAAACAGTCAATTCTCAAAAGTACCTTAGATAATCTCTCAATGTACGAAGCCCTGTACATAGAAAGAATGGGACCTATCACTGTCAACTACTTTTCTTGAGTTCATGAGTGGAGATAACTGACCCTAAGCCACACCAAAAGTTCAGGAGAAAACTCAATTTTCTTCTTTGCAACACACTCAAATAACGAGGCCAACATAGTTACCAGTGGAAAAGACGAGCAGTGGCAACCCAAGGATCCCAAGAGGAAAAGCAAACCAGCCTGTGTCTTCTTTTCCAGAACACTGATGGGCGCAGCTTGGACTGTAATAAGAGAAGACAGTAGATTTTAAAAGTAGATCAAAAGAAGCTCAGTGGAAAGTTGAAGACTCGTGCAAGAGCAAAGTGCTCTCCACCATAGGACAGGAATGGGTGTGATCAGGAGCAGATCAGAAAGCTGGACTTCTAAGGGCCACACTCCTCCACATCTCTTCTCTTTTCTCTGTCCTCATGGGCCCTCTCTGTACCTTTTCATACCCTTTTCTGTGTAGTCGGGACGGGTATTTTCATATGTACAACTGAAAACAATTAAATGTTTGTTGGGAACAATTGGAACCAAATAATGTGGCCAAGAGTGACAGCCTAGGTCACTTTTTCTTATTACCAACAACTTTCTCCTGAGACCATCCTTGGCTCTTTCAATTGACTTTGGACTCCATGGGTGCTGAGAATATTACTCTGTTCCCTGCCAGCTCTGTAGAAAGCTGGCTCTGTGCCCGCTGCCAACCACGCAGTTTGCCAGCAAATTATCTGAGCTAAGAAAGTGCAAACACATCAGAAGATCTGCTAGGAGCTTTAGACGCCAGGCATGGATGCTTGTAATCCAAGTCAAGGTTGCCCAGCTCTAGGTGAAACCTTTCCAGGTGGAGATTGGCACAGGTTTTTGGGGTCTCTCCAAATGACACAACTGTGAAGAGTGATCAAAGGCATTTTGTTATTCTGCTTTCCGAGGAACTGGTAGAAGGAATATATTTCACTTATTCCAAACCCAAACATTTTAATTTCTTTCTAAGCTTCCTTAGGGCCTCCTGCATCCTTAAAAGCATCAGGAAGATCCTGTCTCTTGGCATCTCTCCAGGGAAGACACACACACAATTATCAATCTTGAAAAAAATGTACAGTTCAAAGGCCTCATCCCCAGTAGGATCACAAGTAGAATTGCTTATTAACAAAAGCTGGAATTGGGTGTTGGGGGCATTTGTTCTCACAAACAGTTCCTTCTACAAACAGGCCACACCTGATTCCAAGGACCTTCCCCACAGACAGGCTGGGCCCGCTGAAAAGGAAATTCATCCCCTTGTCCTTAGCTCCCTAGTACAGTCTCACTACCGGAAGGAAGGGGGATTAGACAGACAGGAAGCCACTGCCAGGGCTGCTGGGCTGCTTTAAGGGTTTTCTTTTTTGCTTGTCAAGAAGCTGGCTGGCCGACATTAGCTGGGGGCCTTCGCTCACCAGTTAGGTGTGTCATTTCTCAGCCAACACTCATCTCTTGTGTTCCAAAAGGCAAGAAGAGCCCAAAGCACTGGCTGATGATTTCAGGTTGTTCATTTATAAGAAGAAATTATTTGTCTGAGATCTGAGTGGTCTGCCACACCCGAGGGGGCACTTGTGTTCCAGCAAACATGTATTTGTCTTTTGTTTTATCTTGGGAGAAGATAGGTTGATGACTGTCTGTGTAACCCCTGTAGCCTTTCTTAATAGCCATACAGAGAAAATGAGGAAGTATAAAGATATCCCCAAGCAATGAGGGGTGCAGGAAAATACATACATAATAAAACAACTGGAATTCATTGGGAACTTACTATATGCAGGTCACTGTGCAACGTGTCCTACAAGCATCATGTCACTGGAACCACACCCAGTCTGTAAATGGAGACGTTACTATACCTGAAAAGTCCAGGGAAGCACAGAGATGCTCGTAAGTAACATCCTCAAGAAGACACTGAGGAGAGGCTGAGAAAACGTTCATTAAATGCAAACAGTAAAATGAGGGTGGTCAAGAAGAGGTTGTTAAGTCGTTTGTAAATATCATGACTCCCCTAAAGCTGAAAAAGAATTCAGCCACTGCCACTGGAGAGATTCACTCTTCTAATTTATCTCCTTATCCCACATCCTGAAAGTTGTAGCCTTCACAGAATCTGTACATTAATTCACATTTTCTTTCAAAGCATCTTATTTTCCACCAATAGACTGTGAAGTACAAAAAGTTTATCATTCCTTGCAGGAGAAAATAATTAAGGTCCACATCAGATAGAGTATGATGTGCCTAGTTGTGTGGGTGACTTCTTCACTCTCTGAAAAATAAAATTCCTACTCTCACAGCTCAGCAAGCCACAGACGAGAACATACCATATGTATATTTATATGTACTGTACATATGTACACTGCATGTAACAAGCACAAACACATACATAAACATACACACGCTCACACGCACGCTGTGCATATGAGTATAGTTGTGTACACACAGCAGCAGCACACCAGCACTTTCCAACATGCCTTTCCAGGGAGAACAGTGTAATTTGGGCAAGGGAGGAAGAAGTGGGGTGAAGAGCTCTTTTATCATTTTTCTCTAAACACTAAACCTTTGTTTTTCAGCAAAGATTCCTATATTTTAAAGTCATTTCACTAATGTAAAATAATTGATGCCAACCACGGCTGTAAAAGGTGAGCTCAGACGGAGAATCATTTGACTGGAGAGTTCGTCGGTGGGAGTCAGCCAATCGGGGGTCGTCTTAGCCTCAGCCTCTCGCCCTGTGGCAACTGCTCTGCGCCCCCTCACCCCCAAGAGGGCCTCGCTCTTGGCCAGGGATCCTTCCCAAAGTCCAGGAAGTCAGATGTGCCTTTTCTCTGCAGGGTCGCTCTCGCAGGGTGGGTACATCCTTCAGCCCTGGAGAGACGGAGCTGGAGGCCGGCCCCGCCCCCGGAGCATTGCCACGCCCAGCCCGGGTCTCTGCAGGGCAGCACCAAGGAGGATCCCTTCCTGCCACACAGCTCTGCTGGCAGCTCCCTGGAAGAGCCTCTTCCTGCTTTCTCTGCCCCCCACCCCCCCACCCCGTTCCCATCCTCTCTGCCCCTCTCCTGGGCCTGTCCTTCAGGGCTCAGCTTGTGGAGCTCGAGATCCAGCCCCTTTCCCATTGTCCCCATCAATGGCACTTAGGGCCTGAGTGTCACGAATGAATTCAGTAAACTTCCCAGGGATAGATGACTCCAAATGCGTTTAAAATTTTCCTGAACATATAGAAGAAACCCATTACCCTCACACATGCATACACATGCTCACACGCACACACATTCAAACACACACAGACGTATTCACACATTTTCTGAAGAAAGAAACCTTCCTGACATAAAAATTGATTCAAGGGTCTAAAATAAACGTGCTAACAACAACAAACTAACAAAAGAATAAGTAGAACGTTGTAAGGATGACTCACTGCGCCCAAAAGAGGCTCCTAACCTCTCAGCATAAATCGCATTACATAGTCAGCAGCCGGAAAGCCCATGAGAGTCTAGAGATAAGAAGACATGATGAAATTTAACATTCGCTACTACAGAAAGAGTAGATTGCTTCATAACATGAATTTGTATAGATAATATTGATATAAATAAGAAGAACTAGAAAATATAAATTGAAAGTAAAAATAATGTATATATTTTCAATCCAGCAAATTAATTTGATAAGACATGAATACATAAAATCTTCTTATTCCTCACTGTGTAACAAATCCTCAGCTCTTTAAAAATCTTAATTTATGAAAGTGAGGAAAAGCTTCAGCATCTTTCCAAGGAGACAATGTGGTTTTTTAAAATGACATAAATTAGTTTAACTGCCCTCATCAATTTTTTTTTCTAAAAAAGATCAATATGGAGAACATTTTGAGACTGGACAGAAGCAAGTCTTTTCGAATCCGATGATTGGTGAGTGAGATTGTTGCAGACTCTACAGAGAGGACCTTGGCAATGGTGTAAAAAAGCAAAACACAGGTGATGATGGCCCTGGTGATTGCGCCAGCACTTGTCACGTGCACACCTTTGGTTCACCTGAAATCTCAGGTACAAGGATGTTCACTGAAACCCTGATAGGGAAGGAACATCGATAACCCAGAAGAAAATAATAAAACAAGCAAAAACACTCCTCGGAAGGCTTATTTATTTAATTCATAGGGATAAAGGTTAAATAATTAAGCAAGCCCTATGAGATGTGAGGGTTGGCACACTTTGCTACAAAAGATCGAGTCATGAAGGACCTGGGCATTGCGTGCCATAGAGCGTCTGTCACAGTTATCCCCTGTGCTGTTTGTAAACAAATGGCCATGTCTGTGCTCCACAAAACTGTGTTCACAAAGCAAGTGCCAAGCCAGATCTGGCCTTTGGGATACAACGTTTGCTCCTTTGGTTTGTGGATTGATTTATGGATGTGATTCAAGGACTAACTGTGCACGTTTATAGGTAGACATTTCACACATGGCTTACCACGTATGTGTGTGTGAACGATTACAGAAGAAATGGTTCTTACAGAGGTGCTCTCCACAGTTGTGAAACAGACTGAGAAACCCGCATGCCATAGCCCAGGAAGATACAGTAAGTAAAAACACGAGGACCTTGTACGCGAGGACTACAGGCTGCAAACCTCTGCTTGTGTGTAACAGTGTGCAAGTGTCATATAAATGTCTTGTAATCAATCAAAAGAAGTTATCATCCTATTAGAAGAAGTGATTGAGAGACTATTTGAGGAGGAAGTTCAGAAAGATTCACTTTCCTTTCATATCATTTTGTATTTTTAAGTATGTGTATGTATAGTTTTCATATAAAAACTAATTTCTAAAAATAAATAAAATACATACAGTAAGGAAGCATAGGTTAGTGGACATAACACAGATTGGAAGTTGGGCCAGTGATCAACTGGCTTCAAGGCTGGCAAAGCCACTATAGTTTCTAAAGTGTCCAGATGCACCTGAACCAGCTGATAAATAACACTCCCCTGAATATGTCCAAGTCCCCCTGCCCTGGTCACCTGACCATCACAGCCCCACCTCAGGGACCACCCCCTACCCAAGACCCCCAAGACCCACAGTTGCAGGTTTTAAACAAAGATGACCACATGATTGTGCTGCCCTTTGGCCATCAGTGAGACAGAGTCAGCGCCATCCACCCACTAAGCTCTGGACTTGCTGGAGGATGGTGAGGGGCAACACACCTGAAAGCCTTCTGCAAAACAGAAAGCTCTTGGCCAGCACAAAATAGTTAATATCATTTTTTTCAGATAAACACATCATTAAAGAAAATGTGGAGCATTTGTTCAATAAACACAATCATTTTCAACTACCCAAGCTTTAAATATCAACTTGCAGTTACTTAATGTTTCTATTGAAACAAGATGAATGCCATTGTCCAGTGAATTGATTGTATGTCAGAAATGTCTAGAACTGAGGACAGAAAATGTGCCTTATTTCTTTGCATATAAGCAGGACCCAGGATAGTGGCTGATATGTAGACCTGGTATATGCTTCATGAATAAATACATAGATGAAGAGTAAAAGAGAATAAGAGAGATCTACAAAAAGAATAGTCTATGTCGAGAGGAAGATTAACAACTATTTCACGATTATCTCTTGATTAATGTCGTGACTTAGGATATAAAGCAGTTGCAGGATGGCAACATAAGAAAGTGACCAGTGAGTTATTGTTGGGATTCTAATCGTATATATATATACACACATATATATATGTGTATATATATATATATATACACATATATATATGAAAGATAAATATTTTGAATCAATTTAAGACCTTGAGGCAGCCATAACAGTGAAACTAAAGACATGAAAGAAGGTTTCCAGAGTTGCTTCAGAAAGTGACCAAAAAGTGGGTAAGTATGTTCAAAGAAAGGGCGAATATTCTGAAGGGGGTTAATGGCAATATATCTTTTACTGCAGTATATGTTTAATGTAAATATTCATCATATATTTTTATCAGTCTTTGTATATGTAAATTTTATATCATATGGTTCCGAATATAAGTATTTATGTTTGCATATATAAATTATATATATACACATATATATAATTTGACAAATATTTATTGAGTGTCTATGGAAATTATCCTAATTACTTAGGATACTAGCTGAGCTAGATAGTTATTTCTTTCCAGGACTTACGGTGAATTGCTGAGTTAGACAATAATGAAACTGTCACCCAAACTTGGGGACTTTTTTCCTAGTAAGGATAAATAGTATGAAAGAAATGAACAAAGTTCAGTGAAAGCGTACAATAAAGAGTCTGAGGGAGGAACGTCGCTGTTGAAAGGATCCGGGAAGTCTTACAGTACAGATGTGATGCAGAAGCTGAGACCGAAGAACAGAGAATCAGCTGGACTGGGAAACGGTTTCTCGAGGAAGGGCATACAGTGAGTGTCCTTGTAGAAAGGCTTTAAGGAGAGTGGGGGACAGTGTAGCTGCGGCGCAGAAAAGCTAGGAATAATAATAGATTGATGAGAAAAAGACGCCAGCTTCCCACCAAAGCTCTGGAGGTGCACAGCCTGACCACATTTCCCAGCTTCCTCTGCGGTTAGTGTCATCATGTGATAAAGCTCCGCCAATGGCTGTGGAAGAAGTAAGGAGTATCTGGCTACCAGAGCTGCCTCCGTCCTTTTCTTTCCTGCCTGCGGTACAAAGGAAAGGAGGAGCCAAAAGATGAAGGAACAAGGAGCCCTAGTAAACTACCAGCCAAGCCACATGTCTGTTTGCTCTACTGTGTGAGAAGTAACCTGCGAAGGTGGATGAATTCTTACGTATTTTTTAAATCTCTGCGTTCCCTCAGCCTGGCTGGCCAGAGCAGTGAGAGAGGGGCAGGAGCCACACCAGGCTAAAGATGTGAGTGTTTATCTTAAGAAATGGGGAGCTGTTGAGGGTTTTATGCGAGATAGTGAGATACAAACAAATGAGTATTTTTGAAAAGATGGTTCTGGTTGCTCTGTGGAAAGTGATAAATTGTTCCTGTTTTCCATTTTACTTATAAGAGATAAAGAAGTGGCAAAATAATCATATACGGCAGCGATGTGCTATGATAAGGAGTGAATGCGATCACAGTGGAAATAATGGGAAGTCAGGAAAAGGGGAAGATAGGCCATGTTCGCATGAGAATAAAGACAGAAAAGCCAAACTCAGTGGGACATTTTCTAAAACTAAAGTCTGAGGCAAGTACAAGCTCAAAGGGCAAAGAGGAAGGGTATAAAGCAGTGTGAGGATGATAGGAGTTAGGGTCAGGGCCTGTGCCATCAGTCCCATCTTGGGAATATTACACGGACTCTCTGCTCTTTGAGCTTTTCTATATGTGAAACAGGAGTAAGAGAATTTGGGTCCCAGAATTTCCATGAGACCCTAACACAGTCATGTTACCAATTATAAAGTACAGTTCCTGGCGTGGAGTAATGAATCTCTGATGTTAGTTTCTCCAGATATTCATAGGAGTAAGTATCAAATGCCTAGAAAATTAGCAAGAGTTGAGGAAACATATGGCTTTCAAAAATTGAAATTAATCAGATTATGATAAAATTTTGGAAAACTACCAAGAGCATGTTCTCTATGAAAATCAGGACCTTGATAAGAAAGAAAAAAAAAAAAAAAGCTGGTCCCATTTGTCCTCGATCCCTGAGAAATAAAGATGTTTCATTTACGTCCCATCAGCCCCAATAATGTTGAAATTTTCTCCCTGTAACCTTCTGTTCTGGGTGGGTTGGGGATGTGGCCTGTGCACTGTAAGATAATGGACAGCATTCCTGTTCCACCCTCACTAGATGCCAATAACGTAACCTCCCCTACTGTCACAACCAAAAATTGTCCTAGACGTTGACACATTTCTCCTCCTTGTTCATTCATTTGGTATTCTCACTGTTTAGCAGGACTTAGACAGACGTGTCTCTGTCATCTTGGAATATGCATTGAAGAGCTGATATTTTCTTCTTCACACTGCTGTGCTATTTGTTTTATATTTATAGTATCACTAAAATATTTAAAAATAAGGGAGAGAAATAGATCACTACCTAATGACATGCGTATGTCCAAGACAGGCACGGGGAGGTGTCTCTGTTGGTGTGTGAATATTGCACAGTATAGATATATGACTCAGATGTATGACCATGGTGTCGCTGAGTCACATAATCTTAAGGTTCCAATGATATTTATGGAACCCGTCATTGAGCAAAACCCCACAATGAAGCATATGATTATTACTAGGTTTCATTTTTCTTTCCTCATGGTGAAAAGGTATTCCTTTTTTCAAAAACTTTGTTTTTAGTATTATGTATTTATCATACTTACTGACAACATTCATCAAAACCCATTTCTAAATTATGTGGCATCATTTACATGCTGGCCGTACCTCTTTAGCAGCTTGCTCATACTGCAGCCTTTCGAGAGGCTGACCTTGAAGAGGGATCTGTGTCTGGGTCTTGGTGTCCCATTATCTCTATGTGGCCTTATGTGTTTGGCTTTTAAAGTCTTGAATTAGTCTTCTATCCTGTGTAACAAATTACCACAAAGTTAGCCACTAAAAACACCATTATTTATTATTGCGCAGTTGTGTGGATCTGGAAGAGGCAAGAATCCAGGCTGGTTCACTTGGTTCCTTCTCAGGGTCCCCCCAGACTGGTAGCAAGGCATGGGGACAGACTGGAGAGAATCCGGGGACACTTGCTTCCAACCCCATGGGCCCGTGGTTGGCTGTCCTCAATTCACTGAAGTCTTATCGTCTGGCTGGACTTCAGGGGCCTTCAGCTGCCCTCCGCTTCCAAGTGGTCCTTGCAGGTGGCTCCCTCCATCATCAAAACAAGATTGTCCATTCCATTGAGTCTTCCTTGAAGATGTGTGAATATTTCTGAATTCAGCCAATGAAAATGCTCAATTTTTAAGGGCCCCTCTTAGTGGTCAGATTCACTCAAATAATTTGTATACCTGCAGGTCAGCTGACTCATGATTCCTCATCTGCAAACTTACTTCACATCAGCACCTAATATGTGTTTGATTGAGTAACCTGGACCAGAGCACCTTGGGTGAGACATCTTTACAATTCTGTCTTCCATATCCTTCTTGAATGTAGAGTGGAATGGAAAAGAAGCTCCATCCTTCATAGCTCCCTGTGTATTGTTGTTTTTGTTTTTTGAGACAGGATCTTGTTTTGCAGTTCAGACTGGTACTGAAAACTCAGCAATCTTCCTGCTTCTGCCTCCCAAATGCTGGGATTACAAGCACGAGTCACCATGTCCGGCACTGTGGTACTGATTGCTGGTAGGTGTGATTCTCCACACTCAACATTGTTGTATGTGGTTACTGGGGATCAAACTCAGGACCTTGTGCTAGCAAGGCAGGTTCTGGAACCACTGAGCTGACTCCGCAGCCCTCGTATCTCCCTTTTATGTCCTTCAGTGAAGACCTATGAGGAGGGAAGAAGGTGCTGATAATCATTTTAAAACTGAAAAGACCAGAGACTGATGGGAGGAATTCATTATCATAAAACCTCTCATTTCTTTGAAATGATTTAATATTTACTTTGTTTCTTTTTATTGGAATTTTAATTTAATTGCAACAGATAGTGAAGATTCCAGGTTCTGCATCCGATGGTAACATCCCAGTCATCGCCAGGAGCTGGATTATAGGCTTCACGAAAGTGAGGGGGAAGAAATATTTTAATTTTGTTTTTAATTATACAATAACAAAAGCTATTACAAACTGGGAAAGAATACTTTAAAATTAATTATCAGCCAGAGTAAGTTTCTCAGAGAGGCCTTTCAAATCCTAATCAAGATAAAATGAAAAGAACATAAAATTAAATTTTAAAAAAATCTAAAGGATGAAATAATGCAGAGAAGAACATGAAAAAAATAACTTATGAGAGAGTGAGGGCTCTAAATTAGATACCTCTGAGTCATTGTCAAGGGTGCATCCCATCTGAATTATGATCAAAAATCCATATCAATCTCTCTTTGCCAGAAAATGAAAACGAAGAGCTAAAGTTTATTTCATCTTTCAGGTACAACTTGATTCCCAATTTTATGACAACTTTGATGCTGTTTTATAAAAGTGGAAATGAACAAATCAATGTCAATTGATGATCAGAGGCATGAGTTTGAGGGTGTTGATTGACCCCAGTCCGAAGAAAAGCTAGGATCTGGAGACTTTGTACCTTCTAGGAAATTTCCCTTGAGAGCATAGATGTGGCTGTCATCAAGACAGGTCTTTGGGAGTCTTTACATATTCATACTGTACTCTAAAATCTTATCTCAATTCACTCTCTTCAGTGGAAAAGGATTCTTACAATGGAATGTCTCCTTTCGCTCATCAAACTACCATTTAGCAACATATGACATTTTTTTTAAAAAGTGCATTACTTGTCTGTTTGAATTCACCTTCCCAAGCTACGTATTCTCCATATATTATAAGAGCATTCTTCTTTCCAGTGGAGAAATTTTTTTCCTTTTCCCCAACTCTTTGGCTTAAAGAATAGATGATGAGTTCTGGAGAAAAAGCATATGGTTCCAGGTACACCAATTGCAATCCCTAGGTCTCAGTGATTGCTTCAAGGGTAGACATCTGAAATAAGCTAGCCCAGTAAGACAAATATTAGAAAAACTGTTGATAAACTGGGGCTCCCCAGGTAACTCTAGGCACCATCTTGCCCCTGAAAAGAGGCTGTCCTGGCAGTAAAACCAGTCCATGAAAAAGAGGAGCCAAGGGGTAGAAAAGAAAATATCTTGGCATCATTTTGGGGCACCTGGATCCAGCTTTATCTGAAGCCATTTTTACATGTCTTTCTCATTTACATGATCAAATAGATTTACTTTTTGCACAAAGCCACTTTGAGCTGGATTTGTATTGTTTATTGTACATTTGTTTTGTTTTCTGTGAGGTTTGGCCATGAGACAAAAAGAAGGGTGGGTAATTACTTGGTCTGGAAAGACTGCCACAGATACTGTGTAATATTACTCTCAACATTTATTTTTCTTTTGCCTCTTCTGCTTTCTCTATATATCCTATCCAAATTCCTTCCTCAGTGTTCACCCACTCCTGCCAATCTGAGTTGCCTCCTGAGTTCCTCCTTCTATTTCTCTTTTACAGCCACGTTAAGTCCCATATCTGAGGAAGGATTCCAAAGTACAATCTGTTCCAAATGTCTGCCACACTGCTGCCCTCACACCATCTTAGAGAGCCACTTCCTTAGCAGCTTCCAACTAGCTGCTTTTCAGGATCCTACAGTAAAAAGTTTCTGCATCAAAGCCCCTCCTCTCACACACAGGCTGCTGACAAAGCTTCCCCAGTGGACAGTCCACGCCACACCACGCAGCCCCCTCTAATCTGCCCTCCTGCTCAGCAAACAGCTTCTCCTGCTGAAAGCTCTTTGGTGTGTTCTAGAAGCTCTTGGAAGATGATAAAGTCCTTAACTTGAGTTTCAAAGCTCTGCAGGGTCTGATCTACCTGGCCATGTACTGGCCTTTCTTGCCCTGCCCCTGCCTTCTCTCTCTGCTTCAGACACACCCAAGGGGTCCAGTCCCTCTCACATCCCTTGATAGGTCAACACACACTGTTCTTTCCCTCTAAAACTTGATATATCTTTTCTTTCATAATTAATTCTCATTTATTTTTTAGACCTCACATAGTCTCTTCATTCTCCTAAGAAAAAGGGCCATACCCCATTAATTAAATGACCTTTCCCTCTTTATGATCATAAGCCTCCCAGATTCCACTACTGTGTTTCACTGCATGTATCATATGTGGAAGAATGTATATTAGTATAAATGAATTCATAAAAGTACCTCATTAACATTTCTTCCCCATTTGACTTCAAGCCCCATGAAATTCAGAACCAGATTGTCTTTTCTCACCTTTCCATCACCAGCAGTAGGCACACACAATATCCAGGACACACAATAAAGCACTTTACAGAAAACTGAACACTATACGTGTTATAGGATGGATAGAAAGATGGACAGGAGGAAGGGTGCTGGACAGGGGGAGAGATAGCTAGAGAATTAATGAAAGAATAAATCATGGGTGAATCCATTTGTGTTCCCCAACTGTGACCTTTGCCTACATTTTAAAATGAGTAAAGACAAAACTAGTAAGAAACAATCATAGGCTCATAGAGAATCTCAAGCTCTTACAGGAGATATACTAACCACAGAAGCCTAAAAGGACAGTGGGACAATTTGTGAGACAGCAGAACAATGGAGGACTCAGGGAAGTCTGAACAGTTGAATACTTGGCCCCCTGAGTGCCAGGCACAGAGCTTGCTGCTTGATGGAATACAAAGGGACAGAAAAAAGCTGGTGCTGCTGCCTTCTGCCTGCCCTGCCATTCCATGGAATGTTTCCCTGCATTTCCCTCTGCCATGCCACCCTCCCTTGGAGCCAGCTCACTATGGACTAAAACCTCTACAAACTTGGGTAGTCCAGGGAGAACACTCAGCCAGAACCCTCGTGGCAAACTCCAATTCCTCGATAGTCCCACAGTTAAAGGATCAATAACCAACAAACAACAAAGTCAGAACCTTGAGGAAAAAGGCTGAGCCTGGGCTCAACTCTTGCTACTCTGAGCAGCGGCAGCCAAAGGCCCAAAACTGCAGCAGCGGAAGTGGGAGCAGAAGAACCCATAATCCAAGCTCACCTGCACCTTTTATTTGGCAATAAGCCTTCAACCCATAATCCTAGCATGCATAAAATAGGGTGGTCCCACACTAACCCTTGTAGTTGAAGATTACATGGACAGGGCAGACATCCTTAATCCCAGTAAGTCCCATAAATCCCAAGGCCAATAATCCTAGTGCAGTAATCCTTGTAGTTTAAGATCTCACAGAGTGAAGCAGGTGTCCACAATAATCCCAGTAGTTGATCCCACAGGGCAGAGCAGACATCCTTGAATGCAAGTAAGTAAATATCCATAAATAAGTCTTAAATCTGAGTAAGGCGTTCATGATTCCTGACACAAACTATGAGTAAAATAAACATTTCCTCCTCCAACTTATAGGTGTTGGGTCTTTTGTTTCAGCAATGAGAAAAGTAACTCTGTAATAAAAACTCTATAATAAATGTTTATTATTACTTATTACTCTGTAATGAGACTCTGTAATAAATGTTTTAATTTAAACATTTGCTATATTTTATTACAGATATTGACATATGCCTTTTCAGTAACACTCTACATACCACAGCTACACACCTCATTGTCAGATGTTTCCTCAGATATTAAATGGAAAAAAATAAGGTTTATGAAAGTTCAAGGATTTGCTCAAATATTCAGTAAACATGTAACAGATGAGTCTTTGAGCCCATGTCCATCTGACCAAGTAAATCTTCAAGCATTTCGCCCTAACACATTGCCCTTGAGTGTCCTTCACTGGCCTCATCTGGAATAAGTATAGACTTTTTAAATTTTCTATAGAAACATTCACCAATGTGAAGAAAGCAACCAACTCTTCTTTCCTTAATTATAAAGACTCTAATCTTGTCAATTTAATCTATTAAACCATCTCTCAACTATGGAATTCCTTTTTCCCACCATGGATGAAGTTAAATTTTATAAGCATATCCTGTCCTCCTATATTTTAGCATGATGCTAACTACTGAACAGAAACTGTATGGATAGATAGATAGATAGATAGATAGATAGATAGATAGATAGATATACAGACAGACAGACAGACAGAGAGACAGCTGGAAAGAATCTTTTGCCTTTGACAAACTTATAATCCAGAAGTTTCTTGTCCTTACACAACAAGATTACCATCGGGTTTGCTGGGACATTTATTTTTTCCATTGGATACAGGTAGGATGGAAGGAGACACAGAAGATGACAGTGTTGGAAATCTTAGGAGCTGCTCTCCAGATGGTTTTCCCGCACAATGCGATGCATAAGCCACATCGCTCCCCCCATTGAGTGAAAGTGTGTTTCCCACTCTAGATAAGGCAGCCTGCGTTTCAAGGCTCTCAACACAAATACTACCAAAGCTGTAAACTAAGTTATTGTAAAAACCCTTGGCTTATCCCCCTAAACTTAGAAACACATTGATTTCCACTATAGGGCTCATTAGGCTCACTGGGGCACAAATATTGAAACTACAGAGCCTGTACCCCATCCAGAAGGATGCTTGCTACGGTTCTTGCGTGATTTCCTCAAACTTGCATTTGTACAAAATATAACCAATGGACTATGTTTGAAAAGCAGATAAACTATATACTAGTGGAAGCTGACTCTTATGAACAGTCGTATCATGATGCTTCATTTCAAAATACATATTCCTTGTTTCTTACTATTGTATTATTCACATGCACATTCATTCAATAGATCCATGCTTTAGAGGTTGTACAGCTTCATAGTGCTAGTCTCAAACTGGGCTTTACCTCTACAAACATGTGACTTAAGACAATATTTTGTCCCCTAGTCCTTGTTTCCAGCCTTGATTGTGGAGTTTCAAGATTTTATAATTGTGGGAAATACATTTCTTTTCTTTATAAATTACCCAGTCTGTAGGTTCTGTTATGGCAGCACAGAATAAATGAACACAAAGACCTAACATGGATGAATGGAAGTGGTCCATCCAAGAAAAGCATTTCATGCCCAAGAAACAAAAATTGCAAAAATCACGGGACTGAAAAGAGAGCACATATAATGAGCAGAATGGTAGCCCAGAGGAACAGAGGATGAGGGGGAGGAAAGGTGACGATAAATAAAGTTTATCATTTGGAGTTTATCATTTGAAGTTTGGAGAGGGGGTCAGAGTCACAGGTACTCCAGACTTCAGGCCAAGTTGTTTCATTCTGAGAGTCATGGAAGGTTACAAAGAGGGTCATATTATCTGAGTTAAAACCCTGAAGGATTCCTGACTGAATAACAGACTACAGAAAGCAAGTGAGGAGCAGAGGGAAGAAAGCTAAGTTAGAAGACTGTGGCAGTTGATAATGCAGCTCCCTCTAGGAGAGAAGAGACTGCATGAGAGAGCGTGGGAGGCTCTGGGAGCAGAGGTCATCGATGCTGCTGATGACCTGGCTGACAGAGGAGAAGGAAAGTCTTCTGATTCCCACACGAACAGAGAAGGCTCTTTCTCAGTAGAGGCAAGTCACCTGGGAATGCACAGCAGCCTTTCACAAAATTACCGGTCCACTTTTCACTTGTTCTAACACTCTCAGCCTGTGAAAACTGCTGCCTCCTAATAGGGGGTGAGAGAAAAGAACACAGATTTCTTGAACACATATGGGCTGCTAGGCACCCTCTGGTGCACAGTATGTGCACTAATTTGGTGGTGAGATCAAATAAAAGACCCTGAAAATGGCTCCACCGGGACAATATTGAGTAAGAAAATAACGTTTTCTAAGTGTGTTTGTGGAAAATAATCTCTGACTTGCATGTACTAGACATACATGATAGAAGCAAAAATGAAAAACACCAGGGGAATAAATCAGTCAATTTCACAAAGCTGTTAATCAATTCACTGGGAAGGAAAGCTAAAACAGTCAACTCAGTGAGCATAATTAAAAGAAAACAACCAGGATGGGTGTGGTGGGGCAAGTTGATATTCCCAGGGCTTGGGAGGCTGAGGCAGGAGCATTACCATGAGTTGGAGACCAGCTGAGCTACACAGGAAGAACTTGTTTCAAAAAAATTTTAAAGGGGTCGGGGAGTTAGCTCAGTGGTTCCTGT
>PVIR01007337.1:26327-61537 GCA_004026965.1 Petromus typicus
GGGTGTGGAGACCCACACCCAGCAGCAACCAGTACCACATACCACAGTGCCGGGCGTGGTGGCTCACGCCTGTAATCCCAGCACTCGGGAGGCAGAGGCAGGAGGATTGTGATGTGAGTTTGAGGCTGAGCTGAGGGCCAGCCTGAACCACAAAGCAAGACCCTGTCTCAAAAAACCTAAAAAAAAAAAAAAAAAAAAATTTAAAAAATAACCAATTTCACTGACTTGCCCAAAGATTTTAAAGGTACTACTTGACATTTTATTCCGATTTTGATTGACTATTTTTATCTTATTTTAATAAGTACATATTTATTTATCTGTTGTATCAGGAACTGGTCTAGCCCATTAAATATTATAACATTTAACACTAAAACAAAGCAGATATGACTGTTCTGGATTCATGTGCTTGTGTGGATATTTTTATACACTTGGATAGATAAAAATATAGACCTATCTCTTACAAGTGGCAACTTAAATCATAAAAAATAAATGAAAGTTAAAAAATAGGAAAGAAAATAATTTTTCTTTCTACACACCTAATATGTGTACATAGGCTGTTTTTTAACATAAATACTTCTTTCTCAATTGTAAATGTATTTAGTAAAAAACTCAAATGATACCAAAAAATCTTAGAAAATCTAAACTCTAACAATGAACATTAAGTGAACTTGAAATCCACCAGCCCAAACCAGTTCCTACTAACTTTTTGGTGACATATGTGTAGCCATTGTTCACTATACAGATTGGTGACCTATGTTTGTCTGGGACCAGTGGGTTTCCCTGAATTCACAGCTTTCAGCGCTAACATAGCAACAGTCCAAGGCCCTGCCTGGGATACTGGTCACCCAAATGAGATTACAGATTTCTATTGCCACATTAGATTTTTCCATAACTTATCTAAATAATGCATCATTAATGGAGACTTAAGTGCTTCTAATTTTAAATCATGACTTGAATTACAGACATCTATGATGAACATCCTTGCACAAATATCACTGCACACTTGACGGTTACCTTCATGGAATAAAGTTCTGGAAACGGCATCGAGTCTAAGACTGCCCGCATGTTACATTTTATTACATCCTTCCAAGTTGTCCTATTTAGACACTGTTAATTCACACCACTGACCTGTCAAGCTTGAGACCAACTCAGTTTCATTGGTCTTTTTAAGTCATTTCCAATTCACTTAAAATTCCTAATCCATACATTCAATTTGCGAAACAAGTATTCTCATTTTTCTATCAAAAAGTTAAATGCTTTACTATGTAAACACCATTGCATAATCTCTTCTTAGACAGGTTTATTGAAAACATACATACAGTAAAATTCATCTTTTTAAGGTACAAATCAATGAATTTCAATATATTTATCTAAGTTGTCACCACCTCTTAATCTTAAAACATTTCTATCACTCTAAAAAGAAACCTTGAGCCCATGTATGGTCACTCTCATGCCAACTTGGCTTGAGTAACCATAAATCTTCCTATTATTCCCATTTTCGTGGGTCTGAAGGATCTCCATAGCATGTAATAGCCAGCATTAATACCAGCACAGTCCTGTGCAAAACAGAATAGGTGCATAACTCCACTATTTAGCTTAATATAAACTGAAATTGTCAGGGCTTATGCTTCATTTGACCTCTTACTTAAAGAATAACTTGATTTGGTGAATAAAGCAAATCCAGGTTTAGACAAATGCTCAGAAACTGAGGTCTATAAATGGGAAAACAAATGTCATTATTATAAAGAAAAAAGAAAACAAAGATTGTATATATAGGGGATGAGGGGTTGCAGGGCACAGGGGGAAGGGAAAAAATGAGAATCAAGTGTCAGATTCTGGTATAAACTCTCAATGTTGAACGCGATGATGATGTGTATTCATTATGTACCAATAAAGATAAAATTTTAATAAGGTTCTGAGCTGGAAAGAATACAGCAACAAGAGCTCCCTCTGACTCTGAAACAACTGGTCAACCCATTCAGATCACCAGGATACAACTTCAGTTCTCACAAACTGATGCCTCTTGCACACAACTACCTCCATGTAGCTATAACATTGACATTAAGTGGGGCAGGACCCCTAAATATACTAACAAAAGGAGGTACAGTGATTGTTGCAGTATGCTAAAACCAGTAACTGAGACGTACCAGACACTCTTTTTTAGCTAAGATTTTACAAAGAAGCAGAATCGATAGAAAAAAAAAATACAGTAATATATATGCAAGGGGATTTATTAAGCAGGCTCATATGAACAGAAATGGGAGATTCCACAAGGGCTGCAGATAGTCTGGAGAGCTCAATAATATAGTGGCTGCTCGGCCCAAGAAGACAGAAGACATAGAACAAGGGGCACCAAGTAGAGTCACTGGTGCAAGTCTACATTGGAAGACTAGTGAAAGATGTCCAAAGGCACTTGTTTCTTTCCCACTTTGTTCCAAGCTACAAAGCTGTTGGCTTATACCACCTACATAGGGAATGGTTCCTCCCACCCAATTTGGTGACTTACATGTCAATCACCCCCCGCAGACACACTCAGCAATCTCCTCCATTCTTCCGGTGGACATTTCTTGATATCTGCTTGACATACCATGACTAACAGTCACAGACTCTGCAGTTTCCTTTTTAATCCTCACCACTCTCCAAGCGCTGCATACCATTCATCTCACTTTACAAACAGGGAAACACAAATAATGTCTCTTCCCCAAGGGACATAGCTGGTGTCAGAGGCAGGACGGAAACCCAAATTTCAGCCTACATCTGTACTGTTAACCCTGATAACCTCCCAAGGTCAGGGGCAAACTGGAAAATGTAGCTTGGAATGTAGAAGGAAATAGATGCTCTAAATTTACGTCCCTTTCCAACAAACATGGAAATATAAAGCCACTGTGCTTTTTCTCCCCAAAATGTCTTCTTTCCAGTGAAAGAATATTAAAGTGAAATGGAGAAAGGGGAGGCTGGGGACTGGTGAGTCTGCAGCTAATAGGAAAGCTAATATAATTCAGAGTGAAATTGATTTAAAATTTTGCGATGATTTTTATGGTTGCATATTTCACACTTACAGCGTACCTTTAGTCTTATTTACAGTTTTGATTAAATCTATACTTTAGTATTTTACATGGCATATGAAAATATAGCTTTATGTAAATAATTCTTAGGGAAATATGTAAAAGTGTCTCTGATAATTGATATGACATTTCAAAATACAGTCAGTGTTTCATAATCAGAAACATTTCCTGGGCTTAATGGTAGAAGACACCTCACATTTATATTTACTAGTTTTTAATTATCTCATTATCTATAGTTGTGAGTATCTCTGATTTACCAAGACAAGAGATCTGGGGAGTAATATATTTGTAGTCACGAGATAATTTCCATTTATCTTTGCCTGGAACTTTTCTCCTTCTTAGAATAATTGAAGAGGGAGAGAAAATCTCAGCTTTTCTCTCCCAACACTAGCAGGTACTTTTGTTTCTCTTTATTCTACAGCAAAATATCATGTGGCCATAAAGCTGAAAAGTGCAACCGAGGTCAGAATTCGTTTATGCAAGCCCACATGACTGAAAATAAATAAATAACCATCAAATACATTAGAGTTACTGTCTCAGATTTCACTGTAACTGTTCCTATTAAAGAGTACTGTGTTAAAGAGTGGCCCCTTGGACGTGGCTTAGCCTACTTTATTTGTATCCAAACTCAAGGTGAGTCTCCTGGCCATGAACAATTTGTATTCCATGGTATTATATGTTATTATCTTTCTTTTTAGTGGAGCTATTAATGCATATTAACTGTACAAGTTAGTGGTTCTTGTTGTGACATTTCCATATGTGCACACATCGTACTTTGATCAGAACCACCTGTGCTTCAAACATGCTGTGGTGTGGATAGAGTTTTCAACACTCTCTCAGCTCAACTGGTTAATTTTCTGATGGGTCAGATTGGTTTTGGACCAACTCACTCAATTAAAGATTCTCTAGTGGACATATTTCTTTTGAGCATGAGAGCAGGAACAGGGCCTGCTGTGAGACTATAGACCTATCCTGCATTAAAGTCAGAACCAGCCCTTCCCAGAGCCAGCTGCAATGGAAAAATGGAACCTCTGTTAGGTAGTTTGTTCAGATCAGAAGTTCTGAACAATGTCTAAGTAAAGATGGGCTCACTGTTTCTTGAGCATGGACAGTATGAGCAGATATGACAGGAAATCCTACTCCAGGTGACAAGGAGCACAGCATGGGACAGATGCATAGTTCATTCTTCTATTAGATAAATATTCAGTGGCCAAATACTGCACATCACATAAAGAAGAGATATCATGATGAATAGCACTAAAACTCTCCACGTGAGAGTACAGGTCCAAAGAGGAAAAACCCATAAATACAGTGACAGATGTGATATGCAGGTCAATATTTTTTGAAAAGTATTTTCCATTGAATGTAATTAACTGCGCTGTGTGTTGGTGTGCATTCCACATGAAAAGCTGCCCGAGCATTTTTTGAGATGAAGGCCCAGGGAGAGCATCAGGGAAGACCAGTGAATCGGTCAAATTGAAACTTGATCATTCTGAAAATTATAAGATCAGCTAGTGCCAAGAGCCAGCCATAGAAATGTCAATGAGTGAAGTGCAGAAGAGAAGCTGGTGTAAGTGTGTTCCCCAGATCCTGGCTGGGTCCTGAGGGTGGAGGTGGAAGTGCAAGGAAGTCTTCCCAAGAAAATGGCGTATGAACTGGGAACTTCAGGAAGAGAGAAGAGGAGGGAGGAAGGGTTCTGAGAAGATGAGGAGCATATTCAAAAGCCATGAGCTGAAGTGAGCACAGATATTTGACCCGACAGAAGGCTGTGGCTAGAGAAGCACATTCCACAGGAGGATGTTCCAAGAGAAAGAAAACTGACAGATGAAGAACCAGATCTCACACGTCCGATAAGCTATCGGGTCTTCGTCCTATGGACATGGGGATCTAGACTGGTGTGGGAGGCAAAATAACGCCTCTTTCCCCAAAGACATCCACGATCAAGTTCCCAGAACCAACGAACCTGAAAATCTGGCATGGTAAAGGGGCTTTGCAGACATGATTGAGTCAAGGATTTTGAGATGAGAGCATTTTCCTGTATAATCGAGAGGGCTTCAACGTAATAACATTATTCATTATCTGGAATAAGGGAGACAGGAGAGTGAGAGGCAGCTGAAGCAGCTTCCTGGGTTTTTTTGGTCCAACTATAAAGAGTCAAATATGTGATAATTGAAAGAAGAGAGAAAGGGGGGTTGAATTACTGCTCCGCTAGCTCTGAGGATGGAGTAAAGGACCACAAGCCAAGACATGGAGACAGCCTAAAACATGGATAAGGGAGGGAAATAGACTCTTCTCTAGAACCCCTACAAGGAATATGGCGCTGCTTGTACCTTGACTTTAGGATTTCTGACCTCCCAGTCTATGAGGCAATAACTCCGTGTTGCTCAAAGCTACTGCATGTATGTAATTTGTCACCACAGCAAGTTAAAATGACGGCAATGATAAAGGATCAGTTGTGTTTTTGTTTCCCCAGGAATAGTTCGGAACAAAAGAAGAGAGATCTGTTGAGAGATGACTGCAATGGTTGGATTGGGAAGTGATGGTCATGGGGACCGGTGGTGCTATTGATATTTTGAACCAGGATTTTTGTTGTTGTTATTGTTGTTTTTCTGTAGACTCTTATATACATTTTTTTGGTGCTTCCTGGCTTTGCAGGCCTCCATCCAGGTGTGGCAACCACAAATGTTCCTAGAAACTGCAAACATACCCTGAGGGAAGGCAGAGCAGTGAGGTTAAAGACTCGAGTCAGAGAAAAACAGACTGTACAAGTGTTTATATGTGAAATCAACTGGCCCAGCTATTCAAACATGTCTTCAAAAATAAGCATATGTCATGTTTTTTAATCCTTTTTTAAAAAAATGCCCTAAAATCCTTACCCAAGAGGGAATCAGATTATCCTCCTCTGGTCTTCTCTGTCTCTTATTTACTCTTTTCCTTGGCAACTAGCACCTACTTTAATTCTCAGGTCTCTAGTTGTACAGCACGTGGCTCTTACCCGTGGTGTCTTCTGGAGCAGCATGGGAGTCTTGGTAAGACCTGAAGAAGGAGTGCCAGAAATGACTTCTGAAAACAGAGGAACTCACATAATCACATGAAGTGATCTTAGTTTTATTATTTTAATAATAGGCTTATTAAGAAAATTCATATAAAATATACCCATTCAATCTGTATGATTCTGTGGTTTTTAGTATATCCATAGGCATTTCCATTCTCTAATAAAAGAACAAATGCATCACCTCACAAAAATAAACCTTCTACCCAGTACAGTGATTCTGCTCCCTCCACTTCTTGCAGACACTAATCTGCCTTCTCTATATCTAGTTTTGGCTAATTTGGACACTTGTATATAAGATATAGGATTGTGGGCCTGGTTCTTTCACATCACAAGCTCCATCCAAGTTGCACCATGCACTGGTGATTAATTCCTTTTCATGCCCGAGTCTATTGATGGATAGATCACATTTTGCTTACTGGTTCATCTGTTGATGGACATTGAGGTTGTTTCCATGTCTCTTTGGTTATTTTTGATAAATTTATCCCATGAATGTGACTGGATGGGCTGAGGCTCTTCACAGTAGAAACAAATTTAAACATTACTGATTCATTCACGAAGTAAAGAAATAGTGGATGCTCTTATTAAGCACCTCATATATGACAGCTCCGGGGCTCTGATTTAGACCCTGGGGGTTATTATGATGGATAAAATAAAATCTCTGCTCTCATTCGTACTTATTTCTTTCTAAAGGGGGAAAAACAGAAGTGAGCCAACCAGGAAGGACAAAAATTCACTTTTTCAGGGCCGGGGAGTTAGCTCACTGGTTCAGGCACCTGTCTTGCAAGCGCAAGGACCCGGGTTTGATCCCCAGTAACCATATACAATACTGGGCATGGAGACTCGCTCCCAGCAGCCACCAGTACCACATACCACAGTGCTGGGCATGGTGGCTCATGCCTGTCATCCCAGCACTCAGGAGGCAGAGGCAGGAGGATTGCTGTGCTGCTGTGAGTTTGAGGCTGAGCTCAGGGCCAGCTGAACTACAAAGGGAGACCCTGTCTCAAAAAAAAAAAATTCACTTATTCAGCCCTCTGTCCATCACTGGCTGCTCACTGCTGCTAAGCAGCCCTGGATATCCAAGAGTGAAGAAGGAACACAGCTCATCTTGCTCACCAACAGCACAATCAGGTGTGCGGACAGTTATTATCAATGTTGAGCCAAAATCTTTGCACAAAACAGAAGAGTAAAGAAAGATGGAAAAGCATTCAAAGAGGAGCCACCCTGTGCGCTGAACCCTGCCACACCTCCTGTCTGGAGGATGTGAGGTCCACAAGGGGAATGTGATCCCTTGCTTTGTCTCGGGCTCACCAAGGTCCTTTGTTGGTGAAAGCACTGTCGGGCTGAGGGTCTCAACAAGGAGGCGGTCTGTGCTGCCGTCTCATCCAGCCCTCACACCCATAATCCTTGACTTCTGCAGCATTGATTGGGTGGCATAATCTGGAGACAAATGACCTAGTGAGTTCCAGCCTTCTGGTGAAAAAAGGCAAGTTCATAAGCATCTGAGCTGTCACCTGCATTATGGAAAAGAAGGCCAATCTTCAATCCTCAGTTCGCTTCTATATGAGGTTTTATCTGGTGCACACCCTTGGCCATGCCTGGCCCAGAGGTCGCCCTGGAGACACATTAGCATTTATTCCCTTTCTATTTCCATGGCCTTCAGCCCCAGCCCTGGGGAACCATAGAGGTACTGTGGGCCTCAGTATCACTGAAAGGCATTAGGTTTTGCTTTTAGAACTAAGATTCATTCATTATTTATAGGAGCTCATTCAGCTATTACTGCAGCATTTAATTTTAATTGATCTATGAACATGAATAAATGAAGTTTAACAACAAAAACAATTTGAACTAAACTTGATGTTCTGTACCTGCACAAATTCTGAAGTCCCAGAGTTTCATGTATAAAATTGGAGGCACCAGCAATACTATTGAACCATTTCTCCTGCCTTACTGTGGCAATGGGCAGAACACCCCCCCTCCCCCATTGTATGTGGTTCCCAGGAGAACAGCAAGAAAGCCACCTATCAGCTCAACAGGGACCCATGACTCCTTTAGGAATCCAACTTTGAAGAACCTTTCACACGCCAACCAAGAGGGCTTCTCGACTCTCTGGGCCTTTGTTCCCTGCAGTGGCCCAGCTATGTGGACCCCGCATCCCCCACTGCCTCTCAGGCTGCAGCACTTCCCCTGGTGCATGGACTCTGAGGTTACGTTGTTTAATCTAAATCCTGGTTCAGCAGCCCCTAGCCAACAACCTTGTGCCAGCACCCAAACTCTCAGAACTTCATCTGTACAATAGGGCAGTTATATTAACTCAGGCTGCAGGGGAGATTTGATTTAGAAAGATGTGTAAGGACAGCACCCAAATGTTAGTCCTTAGTTTTTCCCTCTCTCCTACCAGAAGACATAAGAGATGTTCTAAGGACTTGGTAGATTTTCTACAGAATATTCACTGACTCTTCTTCCTTCTACCATGCTGAAAGACCTAACAGTGCCTGAGTAGGGTTTATTGTATTTGTATCTTTTAGGAATGTCTCAAAAGCTAGGAGAAAGAAGTCAATGCTTAAGAAGAAAAAAGCAAAACAAGCCAGAGTTCACCTCTATTTCATTCTTTAAGAATCTCAAGTTCAAAGCTGGTATGCAGTATTGGGGAACCACGAAATACCACTGAAATGATTCATCTTATATTATTTCAAGTCAACCCAGAGTGAAAAATATTTTTACACAAAGCACAGTAATTTATGCAGCAACCATTCTGTAATGAGTAGGTTCAATAACGGATAATTATATGGAAAGTACTTAAATGCTAACTATGTACTTTTAAAAAGTTGCAAAAGTAGGTTCATAATTAAATTATAATTACAAGTAAAAATTGAGACAATGATTATTCCCCAAGAAATTTGCACATTTTTATTTCCAGGGTTGTGAGCAGCTTCTTGTACACTCTGATTCATTCCTTTTGTTGCTAGCTACACTCTGATCCAACTCGTTTTGCATGATGGGTTTTAAATTTAAAATTAACTAAAATTATCTTTCAGATTACTAATTACCACATACAATGATTTCAATAGAATAGCCTAGTTGCCATTAAAAAGCAGTTTGTGAGCATATAAATTTGAAATTTTAGAAGGCTTATTGTGGGATTAAAGAGAACTTTGGCTAATCGTCTGACAGAAGTTAAGCTACCGGCAGAAATGGAGAAAGTTTCAGAACAATATATTTTCTTTATTAATATCTACTTGTATTGCATTAAAACAAAAGATTTTGTTAAATTTTAAAACTAAATCAAATTATGATCTATTTAGGAGGAGGAACACACATGTGTAAGACTATGACAAAGCCATAAAGATTTCCAAAACTTTGTACCACTCAACTGCACATGAAAGAAGTACCTGTCTCAGTTCCTGAAGAGAAAAAAGAACACTTACTGGTTCATAAATTTTTTTTAAAGTCCTGGCTGAGTCTATAGCCTAGAATAACAACACTGTGGTTTGACTTCTGGCTGTCTACCTTCCAGATCTTTTTTGCTCAGTGGAAACATCTTCTCAGGCAGGTGCTCTCCACAGGGTAAAAAGTTACTAGAAGTAGCAGCCAGACTCACATGCACAAGCTCAGGACACCCAGGGGAAATGAGTGATTTTTATGAAAACTTCAGCAAAAATCTTAGCTTTAAATCTCACTGGTACAACGAGAGTAAGTTGCCTTCTTTGAACCAATCTCTTGGTAACCCAAATGATTCTGTGCTCTGATTGGCAGAGGTAACACTCTGAACTAAGGGACAATCATGTATTACTGTATGGAGTGAGATTCAAAGAGAGATTGAACTATCGCTCCCAGCAGAAATAAAGCACTAAGCAGCCACCTCACTAGACTTTCTCTGCTCCTTATTACATACTGAGACTTTTTATGCTTTGGTCAAATCTATATGTTTCCACTGACACATGCTTTAAAACTTGGGCCCAATGAAATTTTTCATAGTCATGTTACTATCTCCCTGTCTTTATGTCTAACCCAAAGCTCTTACTATGGTAATATATAAACACACAAAACAGAAGAAATAATACCATGAAAGTCCATAAGTCTATCACCCAGCTTCAAAAAATTATGCCCATTTGTCAAATTTGTCTATGACCTCCATCCCCTGCATATTTTTTAGCCAGAGAATTTTAAAACAAATCCCCAAAGTTATGTTATTTCTGTCATAGTACTTCTAAGGACATAGAAGGGACTTTTTCCCTTGTCATTTTGCACTTTTCATATCATTTTCATACCTGCCACTATGAATAGTGTCCTAATGTTGTTGTGAGTATATATTGGCATTTCCCCTTGACTCACCTGAGATTGTCTTTCTAGAACATTTGAATAACAAACTCTTCTCACTGTATTTGGTTGATATAATGCTTAAGGCTGTTTTGTCTACATGAACTTCTTATTTTCTGGTTTCCAGGTCATTGGCTTGTTTGACAGCCAGACCACATCATTTATCCAACGGAACACGGGGTATTCCGGGCCTGACCTATTGCTCCCAGGTGGTAGCGTAAGCCTCTTCTTCCCTCCTTATTCCTTACACCTTGATCAGATTTCCAGGCAGGTATTTTGTTGTTTATTCTTCCCAGTGTCATGTAAATGCTTCCCAAGGCTCTCTTGGGTTAACACTATCCTCTCATCCCTAAACACACCCTCCCCTCCACCCTCTGCTGCCTCCCACCTTCTTATATTGTGTGTCCTGAGGCCTCCAGCAGACTTCTCTTTCTTTGCATCACTAGGCTTCTGCTAGGTCGGCTCTGTCTCGCTGTCAAGGAAGGTCCTTCCTTCTCTCCTGACTCAGCTCCCTCTAGGTGCCCTGAGGGCAGCATGCCCTTCTCCTCCACCCCATCATTACCACACTTTCCACTGAGTTATGTGATTGCTTAATAGTATCTGCTTCATCTGGAGATCATAAATGTTATGAAGAAAACCATGATGTTTGACCATAAATATTTGTGGAAAGTATGAATTCATTTTTAAGAAAGATACATACGTGCCCTCTCCAATTCAGTCTCATCTCTTTCCCTAAGCCTCCCCAGGATGTTCTTTTCATCTTTTATTGACAGAAAAACTGCTTCCAGTTATTTTTTCTAGCTTTATTCCATTGATCCTGAGACATCTTATACGTATTTGTAGGTTCACAATTATTCATAGACACCAATGTCCCATTTTATGGATGGCTTATTTCTCAACCTCACAAAGCCAGACCCTTTCTGAAGATGCAATTGGGATTAATCTTCTTAACAATCCTATAAAACAGTGTCTTGATCCTCATTTTGATAAGGTGGTGAACTGTCCCACTTTGCCTGAAACTGAAGTAGCCCTAGGATGATACTTTCAACACTGAAACCAGAGAACACTAGGTACATGAATACAAGCTGGGCTTGAATTTAGGGTCCCACTTACAGATGAGTGTCAAGGTCACTGGGTTAAGTAATGGTGGGGCTAGGGTCCTTTCCCACATTTCTCTGCTTCTAAAGCCCACACTGTGAGGCTTAATGGTTACTCTGTAAATGCAAAAGTGAGGACTCCAAAACTTGGCTTCTTGACTACCACCCTCATATGGCATTCCCAAGAGAAAAATGACTGATCAAAATTTGTCCCAATTTTTCACTTTGGAGTCAAAGAGTTTAGACTTTCTTTTCATCGACAGAATTATACTGTACCATGTGCTGAAGTTTCAGACAACAGATCCAGTATATGACAGTGGTTCCATGAGATTATCATGGAGGTTAATATTTCTGATCACTTATCACTACCACAACCATCGTCACATCATAGCAGAGCACATTACCCAGGTGTTTATGGTAGTGCTGATTTCTGCAAACCTACTGCTCACATTGTCTGTAGTGTAACACTGTGTTATAAACAATTATACTTCATGAGTTCTGACAATCATAGTAAGTGATTGCTACATGTGTGGTCATCCGTTTGTGTAACTCTGCACCCTTCTTGTCAATCAGAAGACATTCCGCCATAATCTCAGATAGCACCACACAGTGAAAATATAGATTTATCACAGCAAGTCATCAAACTCGAATGTAATTAATCAAGTGTGGTGCCAGCCCTTTTAACTACTTATTCCGCATCTTGATTTTATGTAAAGTTCCTCTGGAAGAAATTTAATTTAACAACTAATTAATCTGTTCATTTGTTTCTAGCTTTGTCCTTACCATAGTGCATCTACGACAAGCTTTAGCCTGAGCATCCACAGTGGTATTAATGAGAGGATAATTCCTGCAATTTGGGGAAGATTGTACAAACAAGTCAGAGTGCCTGCTAAATCTGTGCTAATGTTCAAACACTTCGTCAGACTTATCAAAACAGCAAATCAAGCTAACACTTAAAGAAAATAGTTCAGATCAAACAGCGGTACTCATCAGAATATTCATTCCTTTTGAAGAAGAACACTCAGTGAAATGGCTTTTAATCAGCTCTAGGACACTCTAACCTCAGGAGTTTTTGAGACAGCGATGTCTTCATTTTGCTCCCTTGAGACCACAGAGCTCCCCAATTGAATCTGAAGCCAATTGACTCCACGAAGCTGTCTAAAGATCAAATGCCAGGCAATGTTTCAACTAAGAACAATTAGCAAACTTGAATCTCCCTTAGCTCTTTTATCAAAGAGAACCATTGGTTTGCTTTAAGAAATATGCTCGGTCTTTAGTAAAATCACTTGAGGCCCTTAGGAACGAAAGTTCTATGTGCCTGGAATTCTCGAAGAATTAAGAAATGCACTTCCCAGAGTTCATGACAAAGAACTAGACCCAGCTGCCATTTTCATGAGCTGATATACTAAACATATTTATATTAAACGTTATATTAAACATATTATATAGAATAATTACAGTGATCATAACAAAATTAATATTACTTATGTTAAATATTTAAAATAATAAAGTAGAAAAAAACTGTCAGGTTCTGAACCAAGCCCTTTAGCTGCTTATTGTTACCCACTTCTCAAATTTAAAAAGTGGATAGAAATACTATTATTAACTTTATTTAAAAAACTAGTTTGGGAGCCAGCAAACCACAGCTGATGATCCAAATCTATCTTACCTTTTTCACTGTTTGAATAAAGTTTTATTAAAACATGACCAGTCACTGATACAGTGCTTATAATTACTTTCTCAAGTAATATGAGAACTGAGTAGTTGAGACAGAGACTAGGCACAAAGCCTGAAATAGTTCACATCCAGACCTTACAGAAAATTTTGCAAACTTTTCTATAAACTACAATAAACATGAGGCTCAGAAGAGAAGACATACCCCTCTAATTTTAAATTATTTGTATTTCCATAAAAGGAATAAAAAGAGAGCATGGAATATATTTAAGGTATCAGTAATATTCTTTGCTTAATTATAAACATCTGTAGTTTCAGTGTCAATGAGGGCCTATCCCAGGAAAAATGCTTCAGACTTTCACAAGACACATCTCCTACCCTCTTCTGCACGCTGCATGAGGGAGCAGCAGGAGCACTGTGTTGTCTGAGTCCCTTTTCCAGCTGCTGCCCGTGCTCTCCTATTATGCCCTAGGGTGTCATATGGTCATTTGTTCTCAGACTCTTATTTCCTCATGAAGCTTCTCCAATTTGGCATCTTTTCTGTACTGACTCAGTCACTCATCACAGCAGGACCCTGACTCCAGTTACAGTTGATGCCCTTCATCTTGGCATCAACCTGAAGATGCTTTCCTGCCTGCCCTTGGCCTGCCCTTGGCTCCTCTCTCTCTGACTCTTAGGACCTCTGAGAGCCACTCACCATCATACCACAAGGGTCAACATGCAGCAACAATTACACAAAAGCATTTTGAAGAATAGTTTAAAAAAAAAAAAAGAAACTTAAATTTCATTTAAAAAATGCATGAAGTCATTCTATTTGGAAGAGTTCAAACATTGCAGATGAGGAGCTAAATAGCTAATCACCATTCCTTGACTACCTTTCAAGAATGAGATGCCAACAGTGCCCAGCAGATTGGCAAAAGAAATTGAAGTGTTGGCAGCCCTGTGGGCCACAAGGTGCTGGGGTGACTGGAGGGCATTTGACAGTCCCTGCTAACATTAAAATTTTACAGCCCTTGAATCTCAACAAAACTGCTACTCCTTATTTGCCTAGATAAATACTCAAGGGGGAGGCAAAGAGGCAGATGCACAGAGGCACAGTACAGAGGAACTGATGCATCAAAATCAACAACTATCTGCAACCGTACAGTGTGGCAGTATTTGTGGTGTTTGCAGCATTTACCTAAGATCCTCAAACCACAGCACCATAGACTCTTGTGTTCTGAGTCCTTCCTTTACCTTCATCCTTTCACCAAATCTTACATGTGCAACACTAAGTGAACATTAAGCTAAATGAAACAGGAAGATGTTTTAAAGGATTTCTTTTCTCTCTTCTTTGGCCAAAATAACAAATACATAGGAAATAGGATGAAGAAAATATTTGTGTTCATAAAACTAACATGAGATATTAGTAGATCTGAAAGAAAATAAAAGGAAGCTCTTGGTGAAAATGATGTGAGACCCACACATCAGAGCGCCCAGAATAATCGTCTTGGCCCCTCATAAATGATCTTCTTATCTTTACTGTGTCTGCATCTGATTCCATTTCTCCAGCATCCACATTGTACCCTTGCTGTGATTACAAGTAGGCCCTGCAAATATCATTTTAATTAGCTTTAAAATTTACTTTCTTGTTGACTTTGTAGCTAAGGGTAGGACCTGATGAGGATCCACACTTGTACAAACTGTACGACCAACATGCAACCTCGGTTTGGGTTAAATTCACTGATGTCAATAATTTCTTGTTTGATTTCTTTTTTTAGTGGAATTTAACACAGTGCCTTTTCATTGAGCTCACAGTCTCTTTCTTTTTTTCTTTTCTTCAGACAGGGTCTCTTTGCGTTATTGTGTTGCTCAGGCTGAGCTTGAATTTAGAGTCCTCCTGCCTCCCAGAGTGAAGAGATCACAGTCCAGTACACCAAGTCAAACTTGGTTTTAATTTTTGTCTTTTAAGACATTCAGGAGCTTGAGTGTGTGACAGAGTAAGCCCAGTTCCTCTCCAGGCCAAGCTGCACTCCCTAGGTGACTGGGAGTCACCACACAGTCTCCACACAGAAGTGGAGCCAGAGTTCAGAACAGCCAGAGGGAGCAAGCTCCACCAGGAAGTGTGAGCACAGGCTGTCTCAGGTCTCATCCTCAGCTTGGCTCCTTTGGCCAACTGTGACTTCGAGGCAATGATGTGGGTTTCCTTCCATTTGGACGCATCCTCACCATCACCTTTCTACTGAGAACATTTCTGGAGTTTTCATACATTATGCAACTTAACCTTCCACAGCCCCTATCAGCGTTCACATTTCGTGGATAGGAAAACTGCATAACAAGGGGATTAATTGCTGTGTTCAAAGAGAATCACTAAGTGACCTAATAGCCTTTAAAATCCATGCAACCAGGTCCCAGGATCTTTGCTCTGAACCATCAGCCACTGATATCTTCCTAGTCTGGAAGCACAGTAAGCCAGGGCAGGAACTCTGGCAAGGTACACCGGGCAGAGGTGGAAGGCTCAAAGGCATCTTTTCCAGCCACAACAGGGGAGACAGTTCAAGAACTACACTGAAAAAATGAGACCTAAACTCAGTCCCTGGATGTTGTTTTGACATCAGCAAGGTGGAGCCGTGAAGAAGGCATTGAGGGTATTATAAATTTTTTTTTTTTTTTTTTTAGGTTTTTTGAGACAGGGTCTCGCTTTTGTGGTTTAGGCTGGCCCTGAGCTCAGCCTCAAACTCACATCACAATCCTCCTGCCTCTGCCTCCCGAGTGCTGGGATTACAGGAGTGAGCCACCACGCCCGGCACTGTGGTATGTGGTACTGGTTGCTGCTGGGTGTGGGTCTCCATGCCCAGTATTGTTATGTGGTTACCGGGGAATCGAACCCGGGTCCTTGCGCTTGCAAGACAGGTGCCGGAACCACTGAGCTAACTCCCCGGCCCGAGGGTATTATAAATTTTGTGCTTCAAAAAGATTAATTTGGTACAATGGATTGGAGAAGAGAGAGAGAAAGAACATTTCAAAGTTCTGTATTAAAACAGCTCAAGCGTGACACGATCAGGGCTTAAACTTCTAGTAGAGGAAAAAAAGAAAGCCTGAGACTGCTCAAAAGGAATCTTCTTTCTCCTGTCTGCTCCGTCTAGTTGCAAAGCAGTGTCTTGCCTTCAGTGGTGAGGCATGCTTCCACCTCCTTTTTCTGGGATTAGGTCCATTCCCAGCCCCTTCCACTACCGTCCGAGTTGTGGTTAGCGTTAAGCTGTGCAGCCATCTATTCTGGTAACTGAGAAGTATTTTCAGAGGCTCCAGAGCAGAAGTGAGAGGTGCTTCGGCACAGGGAGCGTAAAGGTTAATTGCCTAATAATTTACTACAATCAGTGCATCTGCAGACATTTTGATTTTCACTAATTGTGGTGTTAAGCAAAGTAAACAACACTTTATTCATATTCTGGCTGTGAGCACCACGTCAAGGAGAACCTTTCCTGTGATTTATAAGCTGTTGCTTTCCCCATGAGCACAAGGCTGTTTGATGGGACATGGAGAGACCAATGGTAGCAAGCCCCCATGGATTGGTTTAGTAAAGATTTCCCTTAATAGCACCATCAGTCTACCAGTCTCTGCTGCGCCACTGAATGTGCCATTCAGAGTAAACTGGCAGGAGTGATGCTAATGTGATTAGGTGAGTCCCACAGCTCTTGCTATTGACATTATCTTGTGTGTTTGGGAAGATGAGGAGTGGTGGGACTGAGTCTATCTCTAGCTTCAAGGATGTTTGACCTGAGCTTGGTCAGTTGGAGCAATTTGCCTGCTAGCTACTGAGATCAGTTTCAATTTAGATTCATTACTCAAGCTAGGCCCACCAGGCTGGATGCGGCCAACTCAACTTATTTGATGTTACATTTTGGAGACAGAAGGGTACTCAAGTTATGCTCAATTTATAAAAGAGAAAATGACTGTCACATCAGGGAGGAATCAGACTGAGAAGGAGCCTACGCAGAAGAAATGGAACAAAACAACACCCCAAGCAGTAAGATTAGGTTTTTTTGACCCTGTTTAAACTCCTGGATGCAGCCATGTCTGAATTCAAAGGCACCAAAACTGTTTGTTTCATGAGTCAAAAAATTACTTTTGCTGTCTCAGTTCAAGTATGACTTTTGGGAACCAGCAATCCCAAAACTTCTAGTACTTTAAGGAAAGCTTTAGCCTAGTTTGCAAAGTAGAGAAGACACTAAAGCCCTATTTTCTTTTATTATTGGTACCATTGGTAAGGAAGACCCCAACACTCACTTCTGTTCTCAAGTCAGCTTTTCCCCAACCTATTCAGTCTCCTTGTAAAGAGATTCACTTACCAGTATCTTACATGGTTTAAAATAGGGCAAATATTCCTGATTAAGATAATCTCTGAAACTACTAGAAAGGCTCAGAGACATTTAAAGCAGTCACTCTTCAGAGAGGAAGAGGAGAGAGACACTAGATGACAGGCATTTGATTAGATGCTTGGGAATGTAGAGACGCTGTCTGTAGGTTGGGTGCTTGGTCGTCACTGGGACAGAGCTTCCTCTATGTGAGTACAGAGCTTTGATCATCCCCTGTGTCACCATACAAAGCTTGGCACAGATGCTGCTCTTTTTCTTCCAAAGCTCGCTCATCCTGTTGGGTCCCTGCAGTACCTTGTGAGTCCAATGCTTTCTAGTCAAGGTACTATTCAGTGCTCCACTTTCCTGTGGATGAACATAACTTCCAAGTGCTCCTGCTCTGTGACTCTGAATGGTTGTTGTACGGTCACATGTGAATGGACACAGCACACTGGGTCAACATTAGGCTTTAAGCACAACCCAACTGTTTGCTTCCTATTTCCTCCTGAGACAACTGTCTCATTGTGGAACTTCTGGCTGTTCCTCTCAGATGCCAATGCAGTAGGAGGCCCCCCTGAACGAGTTAGTGAAAAATTCAGAGATGCTGCATATAAATGACAAATGTTTGTTAAGAAGGAATCTGTGGGTAGATATAAACTCTCCTGGGAAAGGTCTTTTGAGAAGCTCACATGGTGCATGAGGGAAGCATAAGAGATACCCCAGGTAGGAAAACATCAGGAGTGGTTGAGAGACCCACTAAGAGGGCAGCACACCCTTAACCATGTAGAAGACCACTCAGGAATGTAAATGGAGTCATGCGACTCAAGGTATCCAACACAGTAAGAGCTGTAAGACATATTTTTAAGTGTAAACAAGGGGGAGAAGGCCCGTATAAAAGAATGTAAAAGTATTTATTTCTCTGTGTTTCTGAAGAACACATGTAGATGTACTTAAAAAGTCTCATGAAGACACACTCAGTACCCATGGTGCAAGTACGGACTTGAGTGGGGGAGTCAAACAGGATGTTAGCCATAGTTGCCACGTTTTAATGTTTAACAATGAACACTTGGTCATGAATTACTCATGCAATTAAAAACCAACACTAAGGAAACCCTTCAGACAACTGCAAGTAACCTCAGATGGTCTCAAGTGAAAAGGCACCTGCTCCATCGATATAATGCTACAATACACAGGAACAAATCTGAAAAGGACACATTCCACTGCTGTCCCAAGTATAAAACAAAGGGTAAAAAATAAGCTGGTTGACTCAATTTTTTGCTTATTTTAATTTTTTTTTTTTCTTTTCACTGGCTGTCTCCCACATTTATAGTGCAATTATCTTTTCTCAAAATATCACTCAGTTGAACGATCTTGCCACATGAAAAACAGGTTTGGCACAATTGTTGCATATTGTTGTGAAATTATCATCAACTTTCATTTCTCTTCAAAAAATATTTCACAATGACACTGATGAGTTCTGTTGTTTTAGATCTAATACCTTAACCCAGTTTAAATCCATAGTCTGCATAAAATGATTGAAGGGTGACCTTCGTAGTGAAAACATTCTGTATGAGATAGTGCTGCATCTGAAATACAGTTCCTCTGGACTTGTACCACCCCCTCCCAGCATACTCTTAGCTATCTCTGCCCTACATGGTTGCCTTTTAATCCCTGCTACCAATTATATGAGGGTTCAGCTCTTATAAGCTCTCCTTAAGGAGTTCTGGAGCACATGAACTACTGTGCATCCACATGAGCAGCTTCAAATCCACTTATATGGGTCCAGAGTAGAAATTTGTTCCATCCCCCAACTTTCCCCAGTCACATAGATTTAGAGTCCATCATTTAACTATCCAAGCTTATTTCTTAAGTCTCTATCCTTTGTCTGGGTCCTGGATTCATACAACCAAGCATCTCCACCCTGCTGTGCATCTCACGGTGTTATGCATAGAGATGAAGCCTGTGGTTCTGCTCTGCCAAATGCTCATTCTGGTTTCTCTCAACTCAGTTAGTGACACCAGCATCCGAAGGGAGGCAATGTGAATCATTCCTGCCCCTTTTCATCCCCCAAATTCACAAGTTTGACCTTCAGAGTTTTTCTCAAATCCATCTATGCTTTCCTAAATCTGACAGGAGCCCCCACCCCTCAACCTGGCCTAAGCAGAACCTTCCTCCCAGCTTCCCTGTTTCATCTTGACTTCCTCATTTTTGACAAGGTTAGTCTCTGTTAGAGACTCTCCATGCTACTGAGATTAAATGCCCTCCTCACAGTCCAAAGACTTGTAGGGATGGTGACCAGATAACTCCCATAATTTATCTATGTGCCTGTCTTGCTCCCTTTGCCAAATTTGACCACAGAAATCTTCTGCCGTGCCCTAGGAAAACACTTCTTTCTACCACATGTCCTTTCTCCTGCTGTCTGCAGCGTGGCTTCTTTTCACTCTCTCAGCAGACCTTAGGCTCAATCATCTCTTACCGATGGCTTCTTTCATCATTCTGTGGCAATAGGAAGAACTCTGCCCCAGCGATTGATGGACACACTGCTTGGTGTGCTTGGGCGGGTCAGAGGCACGGGCTTGGGCTTGATGCTGTGGTTTATATCTAAATGCCCACCGAGAGCCTCACGTGTTCATCCATGGGGATGTTGGAAGGTGACTGAATAGTGGAGTCACATAGCTGCCGTGACACTGGAGGTGGTTGCAGTCTGAAGAGGTGAGTCACTGGGGGCTTGAACAAGCAGGGGACATCTCATCCCTTGACTTTTCCTTTGCCCTCTGCCTCACAGCTAAATGGATAGGAGCATCTTTCTTCTACCAGGTCAATTACAGACCAAAACTGAGAGACAAAATAAACCTTTTCTCCTTTAAGTTGTGGGTGTCAAGAATCGTATCCCTGAAATGAAAGTAACCGTGATGGTCTGTGCCTGGCCCTTCACCCCTTACGCTCCAATGTTCCAGCCCTGTTGTGTTCTTCAGCAGCCGCGAACTCAGTGGCTTTGTTTCCCCACATCCTTCAGCCATGAGCCTGATGACCGTGAATGGAAAGCACCCGCAGATTAAGTTCTTGAAGCCATGGGGGCTGGGTATTGGGTGTCAAGCTGACCAACACATGCTTTCTAAACAAAACTCCTCCTTACTGGAGCAACTACTGCCTCTCCTGACAGCACAGATGACACATGCTCACCACACCATGGTGAGCTAACTTGCTGCTCTCCTGTTCTTCTTGGTAGCAAGATTCTTCTCTGACCTGGCACCACGCTCAATGCCTGACACACACCTGAGACCCAAAAAATTATCTCCAGAATAAATGGACCAGAAACATATTTAACTAATTTTTATGCCGTGTGCTCCACACTGTGACCAGGAGTGGGGAACACTCTATAAAATGTATTGTATTAATCTGGTAACATTTTCCCTTAAAGAAGATGGTGAAGTCTATTGAAGATTCAAAAATTTATACAGTGAAAAGATGAAACAAATACCATAACCCAGTATGTCTGCCGAGACTGTTGCCATGTTGGGTTGATCTTCTGATAGACTTGGTCAAAGAAATAGTTTATTTATGTAAATGCAAAATGTAAAATTACAGAAACTGAAGAAGTAGAAATGAAGAAGGCTGGAATATTCAGAAATAAATCCATGAAGGAGACTAGAGGGATACCAAATTAAAACAGAACAGAATTAGTCAAAATTAGTCAAATCATCACTCTATGGGTTTCATGGTCTTGAAGTAAAGTGGGAAACAAAGATCTTGCCAAACACCAGAACAGTTTATTATCTGTCTAGGATCCTCCATACCAAGAAGCAGCAACAATCTCTTGTCAACTCAGAATTGGAATGAAACTCAGTCACTGGTAGCCTTCTAAGTCCCAACCTTCCAAGGCCATGCCTGTGGATACCTATCCTCCACAACTGAGCCCCTGACACGTGTGTATTTTTTTCAGGTAGAAGACAGGAAAAGGTTTTATTCTGAGACAGCTGCTTCTGCTATCGCTGTCTTCCCTTCATCCAAAGAATTCTCTTTTCCCATCTCATCCTTGCTTGCTCCAGTCACTTCGAGGTCATTACACTTTTTCCATAGCAGTGACAAACTGACGGCAAGACAGCTGGTGCTCCACACCAAACCTCAGAAATCTTAGCAGCTAGAGGCAAACAGATGTTCTCCACCATTCCCACCTTGTTCACCAAGGGCTATAACTGGTCCACATCCTTGAGCCTGCTCGCTTAACAGATGTATCTAAACACAAATTAACCGGGAAGCGATGGATGGCAAATAAACAAAGAAGAGATGCAAATACTGGGCCACTCAATGTTTCCATCTTAAAAATAGTCTGCAGAAACAAATGGAGGGAGAAGTTTCAGAAGCTGTCAATGCTTCTGAATTCATAGCTTCTGCTTTGCAGCCTAGACCACTGTGTGATTAATAAGGACTCAGATCCAGATTTAGCAGTGTTGGGTGGGGCAACAGTTCAGCAACAGGGTACCTGCTGTGTGTATCTCTGTTCTATCCCCAGCACCACACACACAACAAGGAACAAACACTTAAGGAATACAAAGGCACTCCAAATGAAGGGAGAGACTGCCTGGATAGAAAGAAAGTCTTTCTGTGTGATGTCCCAAAAGTCCCTGTTTGATGTGGTCAAAGGACAGTCAAGGGCCAGGCTGCCTTCCATATAGAAAAATAGGAAGAGTGAGAAGACTACTTAAGAGAACTGGACTTGGGGCTGTGTTCGTGTGGTGAGAACATGGTTCCAGCTCAGATAGCTGGCTTCTTTTGGATATGGGGACTGTGGGGAAGAAGCAGGAGCTAAATCCCAGCTACCTCTATACACTACTGATGGGGAAAAGACAAGAGACCGGTGTAAGCGACTTGAAGAAGCACACTGGGATGGTGTGGAGGGTGCGAGGCACCAGCTCCACGACAAGAGCAAGTGAGAGTCTATAGTATGATGGTAACATTGGGATGGAAAGTGAAGGGAAGACACAGAAACCCTCGGCAGGGAGAGGGGAGATCAATAAGAGGTCACAACTGGGCTCGTTTAGGAAATGCTGCTGATGAGTCAGTCAGAACTCATGATGCTTGCAGGCTTGGCAGGCTGTGAGCGATGCCAGCAAAGTCAGAAGGAGACACAGGTCTGGGAGACATAATGATGAATCTGTTTCTCTGCCTGCTAACTTTGAGGTAACTGCAGTATGTACAGGTGAAATGCCCAGTGGGTTATTGGAGATATAGGAGTGAGTCCAAATAGAGTGCCTGGTATTTGTTAAAATCACACCAAGTCAATGAAAAACTCACTGAAACACACAGGCGCTGCAGCACTTGGATGAAACCTCAGAAGCTTACGGATTGTCTGCTCTCAGTTCTCGGTGAAGTGTCAAATGGATTGTCTGCTCTCAGTTCTCGGTGAAGTGTCAGATTACAGATATATCACCCCAAGAACCGTGACACCTAAGTCTTTCTAAACAAATAGCTGTGAGTGCAAAGAGTGAGAGGGTCTGGAACTATCCGGGCTGGAAGAAATCCAGTTCATTCTGGGCTTTCGATGTCTGCCTATGACCATATCTGCCTACCAAGTGTCTGTCCTGAGCAATGTGGCACCTGTGTGCTGTTATCTTTCTCAGATCCTTGTACATTAAGAGTGTATTTCTTGCCTAAATAAGTTGAATTTATAAAGTAGCACTATATAGTTTTAAAAAATGAAATAATTTGCATGAAGCAATGACCAAAGTAGATGAAATGGAGAAAAAATATTAAATATGCATGATTGATAATTGTTGTCGTAAATATTTATCTTTTTTTTACAGGAGTCAGGTGTGTAGAATCCCTTGCTCTGGCTCCTGACTCTCTCGTGGACCAGCCCTCACTCTTCCCCTTGGAGCATCTCTGATGAAAGCTTTTCAAGTGCAGTCCTACCAGTCATGGCCCACAAGCCCAAGAACCTCCTTCAGCAGATTTCCATACTCCAGGCCTTTACCCACTGCCCACATTGTGCCAGAGCCTGGACCAGACCAGAAAGGACAATCCTTAAAAGCCAGAGATCGCTGAGATGATTCAAATCAGCTCCCGAGGCCCAATCTGAAGTTCCAAGTGTGCCGTAGCTGGTCCCCCTTGGCCCATCCACACGAGGGTTCAAGTCTACCAAGAACCTGCTGTTGACCACACAAGGCAGGAATTCCAGTCACTCTCAGCAATACCCCCTTCTCCACATTTTTCACTCTGCTCAAACTGCCTGTTGCAACTCTAGCTCACTGCCTGGAGCTTCCCGCTGTGCAGGTGCCTCTCGCACTCCTCGCTCCTGGACCATTTCCACAGGGAATCAGTTTCCTAAAGCTTAAGTAAGCCAGCGTTTAAGTGTAGGAACATCCTACACACCTCGCATACTACAATTTGATGTTTTTATTAGTGCACATTAATTACACATGCAGAAAACATACATGGGAGGTTTTCACCCCATCACCCTGACCCTACAGCCTCCCCTACCTTGACTCCATTTCCTGTTCTCTCACAGTCTCCCTTCTCCTTGCATGTGGTCTCTTCTTTTTCCGGACTCCATATAGGAGAGAAAGCATGCTATAGTTGACTTCCTACTTCTAGTTTATTTCACTTAACACCATGGTGTCTGTCTCCATCCATTTCCCTTTAAATGGCATGATCTCATCTTTCTATGGCTGACTAATACTCTTCAATGTTTGTACACTACAGTTTCTTTACTCATTCATCTCTTGATGGGTACTAAGCTATTTCCTTCACTTAGCTGTTGCAAGTTGCTCTGTGATAAACACGGCTGTGCAGCTATCTCTCTAGGATGCTAATGTATTTACTTTTTATAAAAATACGTGCAACAGGTGCTGTTATCTCCCCTGATTTATAGAGGAGAAGACTGAAACATACCAAGGATAAAAGACAAAGGAAAAACAGAGGTGGTATATAAATAAGGGTTGTATGTTATATATTGTGAAATAGAAAATGCTCAAAGTAAAATAGAGTGAAGGGGGAAAAATAATGAGATTATAACAAAAAAGTAAGGAAACAAATTTTATGTATATGGGGGGAGTGGTAGGGTGGGTAGGGCTATGGGAAAAAATGAGAATTAAGTTGTGTCTTATACTGGTGCAAATCCCCATTATGGAGTGCAATCGTGATGTATATATGTAATATACCAATAAAGATTTTTTTAAAATTCCAAAGAGTGACAACGTAAAGATATATGGTTGCTCAAGTGTAGGCTGCAGAAGGTCTAACTGGAACTGTTTCAGTTACCAGGGTCCAGGCTCCTGCTTTCCTTCCACTCTGTCATCCTATCCAGTGGCTTCCACCATTTAGTACCCCTAATGTAGGACAGCTGTTGTACTAAGACATCACAGCTGTACTTCAAGGAGCAGAAACAAGGAGAAAGATATCTCCATATGAGATCTTTAAAGGAGACTGGCCAGAGGTCCCTCACAAATGCTTCCATTTACATTTCATTTACTGTCAGGATTATAGCAGCAAAGGAATCTGGGAAATATAACTTATAGCTCAAGTAATATGTATAAACAAAATTTAGGGCTTATATTGGGAAAAATACAGAATGAGTATCTAACAGGCCATATATGATCTCTGTCATGCATGGATTTGGATACTACAAAGTGATTTCAGACATGGAGAAATGAAGACCACATAATGGTTCTAAATCCAGGTAAACATCCTCTCCCACAGTGGCTCTTCACATTCCCATACTCAGCTTCAGCCTGGATCACTGCACTGTTCTCATCAACCCTTCAACCATGTTTTCTTGTACTTTTCCCTGTTTGTTCTGCTCAAGCAACACTATTCTTGTTCCTGTTTTTCTAACAATTCAGGATTATCCCCCATCCCAGGGACTTCTCATGCTCAAGTCCTATGCAGGTGCTTAGACTTTCTAGTCCATCCATCTAATCTTTCAGAAAAACCTCCCTTAGCCAAAGTAACTGCTGTTCAACCCCCACCCCATTGACCTGAGTTCTTTTTTTTTTATTTAGTCTATGTATTTTATTGCTGTTGCAAAGTCTTTATTTATTTATTTATTTATTTATTGAAATCTTTATTGGTACATTACATATACACATCATGATTGCACTCCATAATGGGGATTTGTACTGGTATAAGACCCATTGACCTGAGTTCTAAATAAGTAATATTTCTGGTTCTCTTACTTGTGAATCTCCAACATCACAAGGTATTGCACGTAGTAGGTGCATGATTTATGCTTGTTGGATCACTGACTGAACCAAAAAGCTGTGTCCTAACATATGCTGCCTGTGTTTCTCAGTTATCTCTTCCGCCTCTTCTCTCGAGGGAGGTGCTTTGCCTTATTTAAAATGGCATTTCAGCCAAGATTTATGTTGGCATACATTCAACAGAAACTTAATAGATTTTTATTTCCTGCCAAGTAAGAACCCATCTACTGTATTAACTATTTACTGAGCATTTTCAGTATATCACTAAGTATAAGGATTTTTAGCATGAACACTCAAGATGTACAAATAACATACTTGTTACCTTGTCTTCAAAGATTCCAAACCTCACTCAACTCAAACCCAAGAATATCTTTAAATTTCAAAAAAGAATTCTTACTGTAAAAGGAATCTCACTGTCAGTGTCTCGTTGCTGAGACAAAATACCTGACACTTGCAAACTAAAGAAGGAAAGGTTTATTTCAGCTCAGTTTGTGAAGGTTTCAGTCCATAGTTAGATGCCTCAAAAGCAGAATGATGTGGCAAAGGGTCATCCCAGTGGAGAAACAGTCCATGGCAGGGCAGAAGGAGACCATGAAGCAGCAAGAAGCAGCCCGCCTGCTTTCTATCCCTTTATATTCCATCCAGGATAGAAGACTACTGATTGGTGCCACCACACCCAGGACAGGGCTTCCATTATCCACATCCATAACTATACTAACCAGTGTAGTTTTTACACACCGCTAATCTCAGCATTACACACTCTAATCCAGTATCACACATCCATGATCCAGCCACCTTCCAAAACCCCTACCTGTGAGTACATGAGGCTTTACAGGGACATCTAGATACAAGTTTTAAAGCTCACCTTCTTTCTAAAAGGAAAAAAAGATGATGAATTCATTCAGCTTCATCTTACATGATTTCTACCATAAACCATGACTTATTAATAACTCGTGAGGAGAAACTACAGATCATGTCATTAGAGCTGTAGAAATCATGTTGACCACACAATAGCACAACACCTTGTGTCCAGCCACAGAGTTCAATAACTCATGATAACTCTGTAATGGTTTAACACCCAGGTCGGAAAGGAAAGGCTATTTTCCTGAAACATTTTACAGAAGCATTCTTCAAATATGATTCATTTGCAGTTGGAACTCCCTGGCATGTTTGAGGATCATTTATCAAGTGTGTTTACAGCAAAGGTCTCTCTCCAAACTTGGGATGTGTGGAAAGAGCTTTTCACACAATAGTAATAACTCTAGCCATGAAAGCAGGCAGAGGGAACTCTGGCCCTAGCCATAGGCTGACACAAAATGAATAAAATGATGAGCTCAGGCGAGGGCTGCAGGGCTGCTCTTGTTCTTTACCTCACCGGCTTACTCAAAGCTGCCTCAGACCTCACCTCTACTGTACTGTTCTTTTGGCTTCCTGTTTGGATACCAATTAAAATGCAATATGGAGTCTACAATGGGGAGATCATTCCCTGTGAACTGCCTGCATTTCTTCATGTCTTGAGAACAGAGGCACTGGATACTTTGATTATATAGATTCCTTTCTAAGATTTTAATAGCAAATGCCCTTCAAAGATAAAAATTTATATCCTAGAGCAAAGTTCAAAGTTTAGGCCTAATTACTATCCAGAATAATCAAAATATTGCTTCCCTGTTGTGCAAAGCACAGGTTCAAGAGCTGGCTGCAGCAGGTTTAATTGAGACTATTTCTGTTACCAGGGTCCAGGCTCCTGCTTTCCTTCTACTCTGTCATCCTGTTACATGGCCTCCTTATAAAAGGTTTGAGCTCCATAATTTTCAGATTTCAGTTCGTAGCACACCCCACAGTCGAATGCACAGCTTTGCTTGCAGCTATGACCTAGCTGTCTCCGTTTTGCCCCAAGGATACTGAAGCTCAAGGAGCATCACAGGGGTGGACCCCTCAGCTCCTGAAATTGCTGAGTAATAAGCTACACTTATGTCTCTGCCCCAGGAGTCTTACATCCTCAAGAACATCAATAGCAGGGAGCCTACTTGTTAGTGCATGAGAGGGAATGAGCTCCTTGCTAGTCTTGGACACTCACCAAGTCATGTCTGTTCCTCTATCAGCTGCAAGCTGGTTTGTAAGTGGCTTCTTCATCAGCCTTTAGAAACCTCCTCACACTTAAGGGGAGGTGATCGCTTTGTAAATGTTGCCATCTCTGAAGCCACCTGTTCCTAAGTTCTTCCTAGATAGAAGTTTCTGAAGCCACCACTCTGTATAACTCAGCTGCACAAAGGGGACACATTGAAGAGGGTTGAAGGTTGGAGAATCAGGGGCAAAGGACCAGAGAAAGGAGACCAAAATGACACCAATTTCTTGGTAATGCTTATAAACCAGCCTTGCTAAACATCATTATTTAATCAGCATTGAGAGATCCTTAGATTTTGTTTCTTAATGCATTTTGGTTCAAGTTAAGTATAAAGAGTAAATCAAAGAGGACAAAAAGAGAAGGAAAAGAAACTTCATCTCCTTTGTTCCCTCCTTTGGTTCATTTCACACCTGCCCTAATTATCATGCTTTACTGCTCTACCACAATGCCAAGGACTGGCACTGACCAAATCCAGCCCCATGTCTATTTTTTTACATACATTTTTATTGGAACACGGCTGTGCCACTTGTTCATGGCTGTCTCTTCTACATCAGAGGTGAGCAGTCACAACAGAGAAGACACGGTGCAGATGTGACCACACTGTCTTCTGCGTTGCTTCACAAACCACCAGGCCCACTCCCGCCTTGGGATTCTGGATTAGCTGCTTTCCCCACCTGCAGTGTCACACGCATCCCTCACAGATAAGACCTTGCTACAGTGCCATTTCTTTTGAGGGACATCTCTTGCCTGGGCCTTCTAAAAAGGAACCCCTCGCCTCTCCCTGACCTCCAACATGGCCTTGTTGTCAATGCAGGATTACCCCCCACAGCTGCTTGTCTGCGGTCCACCTGTGTGGCCTGCAGCATCCCTGGAGGGCAGGTTCTGAGAAGAGTGAGGCTGGCTCATCAGCAGCCACATTGCCTGGGCCCAGAACAGAGCATGAGACGTAGAGATATCGAAGGAGTCAGGCACAAGAGGAAATGGTTCACTCAGAGCTGCATCCTTGGTACCTAGAAAAGGCATAATGCAAAACAAAAGCCCCTAAACATGTAGAAAAGAAAACGTAAGATAGGCAGTGATAGAGCAAGAGAGGAACAGACCAAGGGGGAAAAAAAGCTATTAAGCCTTCTCTAGGAATAAATTTTAGAATGAAAGATGAAGAAATGACATAAAGACAGAGGGTCATAACAGAAATAAGACACTACCCAGGGAGGAATCCACCACACAGAGCCAAAAAGCACAGCAGATGACACAGGCAGTGCCATGACGCAGCCAGGTCTGTCCCTGGACACCTGTGACCACCCCACACACACCTCTGCCCCTACGTAAGTCAGTGAATGAACAAGATTTGTGCAAGACATGCAAAGATCCAGTGGCTCCAGAGCTTCCATAGATGCAAAACACACAGGACCATCAACTTCAGCCCTGGGGACACACAGCTGTTGTTCATCTCAGCAAAGTCCCAGGAGAGGGAGAAGTTTGCTGTTATGCTCAGTGGAGAAATACATGAGCAATGAAGACACTCAACAGAAGTCACGGGACTAATGATCCTTAATGCCAGTGTTGAAAATTGCTTGAGTCTGACTTTAGGCCAATGAATCAGCAAATATGAACAAAAAAGATCTGAACAAAGCAACACAAAGCACCAGGAAAGAGCATGAGAAGAGAGAAGGTCTTTATGAGTGAGCCGAAAACATGAACAGACTCCGACTGCTCCCTCCCTCACATGGTTGGAGATAAAAATTTTAAGTGCTGTTATAGACTTTATGATACTTTACTATACTTTACTTTCCAACACTCCACAGACCAGGTGTGCCTCATCTTGTCCTCAGTTCCTCTATTAAGACACAACAAAACACCTATTAAAATCCCAGAGCGCCTTCTTCTATGGACCACTCCTGTGTATCTTGTCCCTGTCATGAGACCACAGTACCTGATGTTAAGGAAGGAAATGCTAAAAAGGAAGGTGCCGCCCAGCCAGTGCTCATCAGAAGATGATTTAATAGGAGAAAAATAAAACAACTTCCTTGGTGAGACAGCCCTTGCAACCCGATCAGCAATTAAAGCTGAACTGAGCGATCTGCATTTAAAGGGAAATCGAAGGCATTGATTGAGTCAAATGAGAACAGCCACATATGAGCGCGTTACGGATTTGACTGCTGCAAAACACTGTTTTGAAGTAAAACATAAAAAAATCTGTATGAGAGTCCTATGGCCAAACCTGATACCTGGCTCTCTGATGGGAAAGCTACAGAGATCTCGTTTCTGCGAAGAGCAGGGTGCACTTGCTTTGAATGAGGTCTTTGCTGATGGTCCGGGAACCGCTAACCCCTCAGCCACCAGCAATTTGCTGGCAGGTTTTATTCCACATTGAAGATTTAAACGGACTTTTCCCTTCCTTTCCTGGGGTTATACACAGCAGTCAATTAAAGGAGTACCTAAATCTTAAAAGACACCAAAGTAATCAGTTTAGGGGGATTTGGGCCATAGGGGGTCCAGGTCTGGTTGTGCAAGACAGTTCTAAGTCTCTCGTCAGCTGGGTTGGAGAATTACCTTTTTCACTGGAACAAAATGTAATAGTGACAGCAAGACAGCAGAACTGCAGAATTATTTCTCAATTTCAGTAACATGGTTTCAGGTCAGCACCGAATTTCAGTTTTATCAGCCTCAAGGAAGTTAATTAAAAGTGTCCAGCTCCCAGAATCGTTCTGTATCAGGGTATTCAGACCTGTGAGTTGCTGCCTATTATGTAAAACCAAAAGCATTAACACCGAGTCGAAAAACATCGCACAAAAATTTTCCCTTTTTTGCAGAAGTGTTATTTCTTTTTCAGGTTTGGAAAAGTCAGCTAAGCCAGACACCACAAGCTGCTGGAAAAATATTTATTCTCCAGTTATGATGTTCTGGCAAACTCGTACTTAAGAGAGAGCCCTCGGGAAGCTTCAGAGCAGAAATGATTTTCCACACGAGGCTTTGAGACAGAACTTGAGGTTTATCTCAGTTGTATAGAAGCGAGGGGCTCTCGTGTTGCATATGCCCTACTAAAATAACCTGAAGATATTTTCATCCATAATTAGCGTTTCCATTAAATCTGATGCGGGAAAAGAGAGCGGCCTTGAAAGAAGAAAAGGAGAAAAGCCGCAGCCAATTTTCATATCTCGAATGAAAGCGAAGTGGGACGGAAACCATGCCGCCGCCAATAAATCCAGGGAATCCTGGCGAATTGATCTCCAGAGCTGAGTAACGAAACTGCAAATAAAAAAGAAACTAAATAAGGAGAAACGAGGCCGTAAAACCGAGAGCTGCAGCTTAGCTTTGTTTTGGGTGCTTTTTTTTTTTTTTAGATGGAAGTTTATTCAGAGGCTCTTTGGCAAAACACCTACTGTGTGTCTGGGACTCGAAATGCTGAGGACACAGCAGGGACCCCAACAGACACGGACCCCCATCCTGAGGCTGACGACGTCCGATGTCCAAGAGAGGAAAGGACCGCGACAGGCAGGTGGGCCGTCAGCTCACCCCGGCTGCCTCCGGAGGTGGGCAGAGGCGTCTGCGGGAGGCAGGTGAGCGGAACTCGGCTTCCTTCTGATAAAGAAGTGAGCCTTCTTGACACCGAGGTCGGAAGGAACGACAGGTGAGCACAGGTCTTGAGGCAGGAGTTCGCCTCACGTTTATGCGATTACCTTCTCACTAAGAACCACTTCCACAGTGAAGCCATCGATTAAAATCTAATCATAATAATGTGGTGAATGATACAATGTGTATGTTGTGTATTTTATGTCTAAATATAATTATATAATTAATATCTAAAATTAGATCATTAAAATGAGATTTAATTATAATTGAATTTAACCTTATTTTAATCCACAGAGAACTTTGAGTAAGTACTATTTTTAACTAGACATTGCAGACCTGCTTTGAAGAGAAACTTTGTTCTTTAGCGACCAGACCTTAAGTTTAAAAAGACAATAAAATGAGCAGAAAAGGCTGTGGTCACATTCTTCTATGACAGATTGGTGTGATTCTTGAATATTCAGTCAACAAAAACTCTTTGACCATTTATTATGAGCAAATGGGGGCAAAGAGTGTGAGACAACACGAACAACGCTTCCACCAAGTTTATAATCCACTCTGTGTGGGAAATCGAAAAAGCAAAAAAAAAAAAAAAAAAAAATTAACCTACAAAAGTGAAGGCTGTATAGGACAGGGAACTTGCATGAGTCCAGAAAGCCCGGGGTGCCCACTTCAGGGAAATTGGCACAGACTGTTGCAAGGTCTGGAGGAGCCATCTTGAGAAGATAGGGGAGAGGGCCAGGTGACCCTGCGTGGGAGGAGCAAAGGGACTAACGTGTAAAAACCAAATCACTGAGGGAGTGAAAGGAAGCCTGCATGGCCGGGACACACAGAGAGGAGAGCTCCGGGCTGGGGGAGGGGGCAGATTCTGGAGCCTGCGTGACTTCCCGAGTCAGGGGCCGTGGGAGCCGCAACACGGTGTGAAGCGAGCGTGGCGGCCACCTGCTCTCTCCACGCCGCTGTGCAGACCCGCTGCGGGACAGAAGCTCAGGAGCTCTCCACAATCCCCTCAGTCTGGTGATTTTCTTTCCCAGGGCTCTTAGGCCAAAATACATGCCCAGTGGTTCTATTGCGTACCTCAGTCCCAGAAAACTAGCAAATATTTGAGTCCTAAAATCTTAGCACCACTTGAAAATACTAACGCGTGTAAACCGGAAACTTTATTCGTATATGTTTAATGCACCGTGGCTACATTCACTGTGAGGAGTTGCTGTGTGTACAGAACCCAGCTTAGTGCTTCTCCCAACTCCTCCCCACTTTCCATCTCTTAGTCCCTTTCGCTTTTCCCAAAGGTATCTCTCCTGCTTCCAATCATCTGTCTTTTATTTTGCTCTTCAATTTACCTGAACTTTGAGTTTCTTATATAAGAGGCTATGTAGTACCTAAGCTTGTGTGTTTGACTGATTTCACTTGACATTCTGATCTCAAGGTGAATCCATTTTCCTACAGATAAATCAGATGCATCTTCTCTGTGGCAGAGGAGTACTCCTTGTGTATAAGTACCACCTTTTCTTTCTTTTGTTTTGCTTTATGTTATTTATACTCAGATTTTCTGTACAAACTGTACAGACACATTTTATTTAAACACTCATCTATTGATAGACATATTAGCTATTTCCAAGATTTGGCTATCTTATGAACTGTGTTGCTATAAATATAGGTACACGTCTATCATTGTAATATGACGTCTTTAATTCTTTCCAGAAGACACCTAGAAGGAGAAGAGCTGGTTGGACATAATTTCTGTTTTGAGATTTTCAGGGATTCCCTACAATTTTTCATTTTATTGTTAAATGACTAAAATTGCTTCGCAATTGGATGTACATGCCTACTGACATCCGTACAACCTCTCCACCCTCTCAGTGAGATTGGGCATTGTGTGCTCATTTCCTGTTGTGCCTTGACTTTCACAAGATACTTCTTCTTAGTCACAGGAACTGAAAAAAAATATATTAAATAACAAACTTCATAAGGATACAACATCAAGGAAGGGGGGGTAACACACCCTAAGACCAAAGTTGTGATGCACAGGAAGCTAACCATTTGCTTGGAGTCAACATTAAAGCAGTCGAGAGTCCTAGGAGAATCCACTGCAGTGACCTGAGTGTCACAGTGTATAGTTTAACACGCACAGCTGCAGGTGATTATCATGGAACAACCTTAGGCCCTGAAGATGACAGTGAACTTAAGGAACTTTATAAAACATCTTTCTGAGGGACAAAGGTGGATCCTGGCTCTTTTGGTTTTAAACAGTAAATTATGCATAAAATTTCTATCGTGTTAAAAGGTACACCCACTCTCTAAACTGGAGGGTGAATTCTAGAAAAGACTGACAACAAAGGACTGTTATACTCTGTGCACCCCATGTGCCTGAGCATGGGCCGTACTGACCGTTTTACAACCTGCCGTCAGTGAGGCCCCAGCTGCCGCACTCTTGGGAGAACAGTGGTATCAGGATGGCAACCAGGGAACGCAGCAATCCACTTAGACTACTGGGATCTTGCTAGGTCTAACTTCTTGGTTAAGCTCAAAAAGAGCACCCAGCTATGTGGAGAGCACTAAAACGATGTGACTTGGAAGCCTTCACTGTAGTGAGTGGCAGTTATGGAAATGACCAGGCAAATGATATGCAAATCTCAGTTAAGTATCCTCTTTTGAAATGAATGGGTAACTAGGTAAATTGCATAATTTTCACTGAGGATGAAATGTAGATACTTACGAGACTAATGACTCAGAAAACTTCAGGAAGAAGAGCGATTGCAAGAACCACTGTCTTCGTAATATTCAGGGCCAATCCCAAACTCCTCCTTTGCCCCTGAACACCGGAAGCAGGGTTGGAGCTGAAGGTTCAATTCAGGTCTGCCTCCTGAATTGAGGAGGGGTGGGTCACTGGCAGCCTGAGACAGGTCAGGTGCTCATTCTGCACCATTCACCAGCCCAGCTTTCCTGGTTGCTTGTGTGTATTCTGGGTCCTGTAAAACATAGATTTCATTGAAAATGTTAGGATCTGTGGATGAGAGCAGAGAAGATTCCAGGGCTGATCTCTAGTGCTTGGCTCTTGACTGTGGTTTTCTGATCCACATAAATGGCGTTAACTTGGGGCCTGGAGCCTGTGAACTCTGGAGGCAAAAAGAGCACAGGACTCTGGTATGCAGTGAAAGAGCCAACTGAGCACAGCTCTCCTATCCTGGCATCTTTCCTACATGGCTTCCAGAGGATCCATCTTTTAGTTTTATTCAAAACTAAAAGAAAGGAAAGAGCAATGGCTTGGTTATGTAGCTTCTTACCTGGACAGCTCAGGCAAGAGGTTGACCTGACCATGGCACCTTTGTCTATAAAATGAGTGGTGATTCCTTCCTACAGCACTGATGAGAAAGTTGCCTATTTAATAAGCAAATGCATATGAAAGTTCCTTTAGAGGCCTATCAAGCACAGACTGTGGTTGGGGTAACACTCTGCATCACTCCTCTAAGAGGCAGAATGAAACCCACGACAGGCCTCCAGCTCTGTTCTGGCCTGGATTCAATTCCTTCTGGCTTTGAGAGTGCTGCTTGGAATCCTAGTTCCCTTAGCCACAAAGAGGATTGTACAACCTACTACTCCCCTTTAGCCAGGAATGACATGAGAGATGACAGGATGGTTTACGCAGTGTTCGGTGAGTTACAGCCAAAATTTTCCACGAATAATATAATTACTGTCTGTTTAAACATCACCCTTCCCCAGTTTCTTCATCTCTATGACAGGAATAATGGAAGGCAGTGGGGAAATCGTTTCA